>WKFP01014002.1:277286-362556 GCA_011057875.1 Pterocles orientalis | reverse complement strand
GTGCACAAGTCCATGGGACCTGATGAGATACATCCACGGGTCCTGAAGGAACTGGCAGATGAAGTTGCCAAACCACTATCCATCATATTCGAGAAGTCGTGGCACTCTGGTGAAGTTCCCGCAGACTGGAAAAGGGGAAACATAACCCCCATTTTTAAAAAAGGAAATAAAGAAGACCTGGGAAACTACAGGCCAGTCAGTCTCATCTCTGTGCCTGGCAGTATCATGGAGGAAATCCTCCTGGAATCTATGCTAAGGCACATGGAAAACAAGCAGGTTATTGATGACAACCAACATGGCATTACCAAAGGAAAATAATGCCTGACGAATTTGGTGGCCTTCCATGACAGAGCCACAGCACTGGTGGATAGAGGAAGGGCAACTATCATCATCTACCTGGACTTGTGCAAAGCCTTTGACACAGTCCCACACGACATCCTTGTCTCTAAGTTGGAGGGACATGGATTTGACGGAAGGACCACGCGCTGGATAAGGAACTGGCTAGATGGCCGCACTCAAAGAGTTGTTGTCAATGGCTCAATGTCCAAGTGGAGACCAGTGAGAAGTGGTGTTCCACAGGGGTCGGTACTGGGACCAGTGTTTTTTAACATCTTTGTTGGAGACATGGACAGTGGGATGGAGTGCACCCTCAGCAAGTTTACCGATGACACCAAGCTGTGTGGTGTGGTGGACACGCTGGAGGGAAGGGATGCCATCCAGAGGGACCTTGACAGGCTTGAGAGGTGGGCCAGTACAAACCTCATGAAATTTATCAAGGCCAAGTGCAAGGTCCTGCACGTGGGTTGAGGCAATCTCAAGCACAAATACAGGCTGGGCAGAGAATGGATAGAGAGCAGCTCTGAGGAGAAGGACTTGGGGGTATTGGTGGATGAGAAGATGAACATGAGCCGGCAGTGTGCGCTTACAGCCCAGGAAGCCAACCATGTCCTGGGCTGCATCAAAAGAAGTATTAGCAGCAGGTCAAGGGAGGTGATTCTCCCCCTCTATTCTGCTCTCGTGAAACCCCACCTGGAGTACTGTGTTCAGATGTGGGGCCCCCAAAATAAAAAGACATGGACCTGTTGGAGAGACTCCAGAGGAGAGCCACAAAATTAATCAGAGGGCTAGAGTACCTCCCCTATGAGAACAGGCTGAGAGAGTTGGGGTTGTTCAGCCTGGAGAAGAGAAGGCTCCGAGGAGACTTAATAGCAGCCTTCCAGTACCTGAAGGGGGCCTACAGGAGAGATGGGGAGGCACTCTTTATCAGGGAGTGTAGTGACAGGATAAGGGGTAACAGGTATAAGCTAAAAGAGGCTAAATTTAGACTAGACATTAGGAAGAAATTTTTCACTATGAGGGTGGTGAGACACTGGAACAGGTTGCCCAGGGAAGTTGTGGATGCCCCATTCCTGGAGGTGTTCAAGAGCAGGCTGGATGAGGCTTTGAGCAACCCGGTCTAGTGGAGGGTGTCCCTGCCCACAACAGGGGGTTGGAACTTGGTGATCTTTAAGGTCCTTTCCAACCCAAACCATTCTATGATTCTATGTCCCATTTTTTCCCACTTCCCAACAGTTATATGAGAAATGACAAACCGAATGAACAGTAGGAATGTATTTGTCCAAAGAAAATTGAAAGATTTCCCTGCCCATGTAACTCAAGTAGTGATACAAACTGCTATACAGTTGTTGAACAGTAAAATCCTTAATACTGTTTTTCTTTTTATTGTAATGTTCTTTATATTTTTGCAGTCTTTCATTTTACTCCACTGAGTGTTTACTATTCAGTAATGTGACATGTACCTCTGTATGTTATTTTCATCCTACTATTTTGTCAGTTCATCTTAACCTAATGTTTTCAGGAGGTGAAAAGGACATTCATAGCTAGTGCTATGTGTAATGCAAATGCTATAAATGCTATTATGATAAATTATATCAAATTCTAAAATGCTATACATGCCTTTCCATTGAAGCCTTACACAATGGGATCCTCCTGTCCTTATCTCCTATGTTTACCACTCCAACTTCAAATCGTATTTTTTTTAATGATAATTAGTTTGGATCTTACACTATGCTACAGAGAAAAAGGGAAAAGGTCTCTCCATCTGCACATTAACCATGTTCTTTACTCTCCCTTCAATCTTGTTAAGAAAGGTGTCTAAGCATAGGGTTGTGATTTGTGTGTGAGAGGTTAAGCATAAACTGGACAGAGGTGGAAAAACCTGTAGGTAATTTGTGCTTCACTGTCCTGTAATTGTCTAATCCCTTCTCCAGATCTGCTAGCTCTGCTCCCAGTATCTGTCCGGGGTTGTACCATTTGTATGTCCTTCTGTTTCATAACTTCACATACGCTTACAAAGTCTGGTGTCTTGGAGTTAATAAAACAATATGGAGTGTGAGAACATTTAGAGGTATGTTACCATTTTTAGAGTTGTGACTTCAGTCATGAAAGCTGGGATCAGTAAGTGGTGGTACTTAAGAAGAGTGAGAACTGCATTTACTCTCCTCAAAGGATTTTTACAACATTACCAAAAAAAACCCCCAAAACCCCAAACAAACACAGAAAAAACCAAAAAATCAATGTGGTTCTTGTTTATCAGTTCATATACATCCCCTCCCCTGAGTTTTTGTAAATGAGCTGAAATGATTCCCGTAATATAGTGAATGAATGTAAATATTGTGCTTCTTGTTTGATTTTAGGTAGCTTCTTGGATTGTTCTTTCTTTTTATGAAAGCCACTAATTATAAATTAAAATAAAAAAAATGCCAAATATTAAAACTCTGTTCTTTTTGACATTCATGTTGCACTCCTTTAGTTTGAGCTTGCTACTTGCCCTGCTATAACCATGTTTGATATGGTTTATTTTGGCCCTGATATTTTTATTGATTTCACTCCAACCTCAAATGCTTTGTTTTCTTCTCTTTTTGGTAATAGCTGAAATGTTATTTTTCTTATTAACTTTTAATTTAAACTGCGTACTCTGTGTCTTTTCAAAAAAAGCATCAGTTGTAGTCCTGTTGTGGATTGTTATAGTCAAATTATACAAGAGATGTATTAAAGATAAAATATACACTTTCTGATGCAATTGCATTTTAAAATTTTTGTTAATGGGAAATCTCTATGGAATCTGAGAAACTATAAGCTATATGGGGGTTTGTCTCTTGTTAGTTTATATTTTTGTTTGGTTTGTGTGCCTTTTTTCCACCTTTATATGCTGGAGGTTCCCCTTGATTTTCATGACAGTTATTAGATTTAATATTTTTTATTTTTAAAAAAACCTTCAGTTCTCTTACAAGTGATTTAAGGAATGTATTGTTTATGTACTTCCATCCCCTGTACCACAAACTTCGACAGGAAATTAGTGAATAAAGATGCAGTTGTGGATGCAATTTTTTTATTGCCTTTTAATTTAGGGAAAAAAAGTGACATGTCAATGGAATAGTTTTATGACACTATTATGTTACAGACAAATGAAACAGTAACTTCTAAAAACATTCATTTAGGCTTGAATGGTAAAGCTTAACAATAACAACTGAGTAAAATGACTTGGAATGCACCTAGTTTTGCTTTTTTAAGCACATAGCTTTAGAAGACTTGTTAGAATTTGTGATGCAGGGTAATACAAACTTTTGATTTGTGACTGAAACATTAGATTTTTAACTGTCACGCAGCATGCAGAGTTACATTATTTCATAATAGCAATATTTTTCCCATAGTTGATTTGATACATTGCTATTTAGACTAAATAAAAGTAATTGGACAGAATGATCATTTTTCTACTGAATGAAAAAAGCCAGGAGAACTTCTGCACTTCCACTTCCAAGATACCTGTGGATGAAAGAAGAAAAAAAATTAGCATGTTTATTATTTGATTTACTATTAACTGTCTGATTTTTTACAAGAGAAGAGTTTGTAATTCCACACACGCAGGCATAATGTAAAATGTACTTAGGGTCTTAAAAGATCAAGTCCTAAAAATAAAAATTGTATTGAAAAGACAGCCCACTTCAGTAAATTCTGCATGACTGGACCTTACATACCTGAGTCAGCACTGACTGAATTCAGTGAAGACTGACTCCCAGCAACCATTAGATAGGTCCAAAGAGTTGCATTTTTGCCGTTGGGGTGACTACTACATTCCCATTCCCATTCAGTTGGAGGTTTATGGGCATGAGGACTAGCTAAGTAGCTTCTTAGCAATGCATACATTTGAAGTGGACATTAAACCAAGCGGTGTTTTAAATATTATAGTTGGATAAATGCTGAAAATATTATTCCTGTGTTAAATCAGATTTTTAGGATAAAACCAACATTCAAGCATTATGTCAGAGTAAATAACACCAGTATCTTTTTATTCAGTTTTTGATGATTAAGGGAGAGTTTCATAAATTAACCTTTCATTTCTTCATACATCTGTTTTCTCTATACATTTCTACAGTGCCTTGTCAATGCTGTTTGTAATGAATAGTGAAGTACCTCAATTGCCCCATTTTCCCATGCTCTATGCTTCTTTAGATTCAATTCTCAAAGAAGTACATGCATAGGAAAAAGGAACAACGAGCCAGATCAAGATCTACTCCACTTGTGGCAAGAGTAAACCTGGAATATAAATGTATAGATTAAGGAGAATACAAAGTAATTATATTCTTTACACAGTGACTATTCTTTTGAACGTTAAGGCTGTTAAAAAATAGTGCAAGCTAGAACAGAGGTTAAAGTATGAGGCAACCAACATTAATGCTTAGGATTCAGCAGAGACTTAACAGTATTTAGAATGTTAAGAATTCATCAATGCAATCTCATTTATTGAAATACATAAAAGAAAACATAGAGTTCTTAGAAAAAAATGAAGTTACTTCTACAGAATTGACCTGAAGATGAATTACAACTCAGTAACCATATCTCGTTTTCAGTATATTGCACTACTACACAATATTTGAGGCTTTTTTATTTAAGAGCTACAAAAATACCTATTTGAATTCTTGAACAAAGGCATGAGAAAAAGTTTATAAATTAAAAAATACTGTAAAATAATCTCTACAAGCAACAATGAGACTTACCTGGTTGTCTGTCTGATGCTTAACTGCAATAACTTTGTTTTCATGAGTATTTATGCTTTGCTTGAGACCTTGAAGAAGTATGAACAATACTTGAAAACAATGAATTGTTTTCATAAGTGATAATGTTTGCTCCTTGCCAAGGTCTTTGCTGCACCTACAGATTGGGTGCACAAAAAGTGCTGCTTTGTAAAACTGCTGAAAACATGGAAAGTTTCATTCATATGTTGGGGGAGGTAGAAATGGGAGTGCAGTGAACAACAGGACTGATAGGAATAATTAAAGTGGTGGCCTTAAATGCGCTGAGAATGAGAATTTATCGTCTGTGTTTTCTTTTACATACGTCAATGGTGTATGGAAAATGTAAATCTGGGAGAGGACTTCTTGTTCTCAAAAATGTGTTTTCTGTCTAAACCCCTCCTCCCCCCTTTCCCAGCACACTTCTTTGAGAATCCCTATCACTGTCCTTCACTGCAAATATGACTTTACTGGGGAGATATCAAGGTCTGTGTACAAGGCTTTCCTCTGCTTATCCAGTCATCAGTGAGGCTCCCTGCTGGATGCCAAGGCTGGGAAACATATTTCACCATATTTAATCCTATTTGCCAACAAATTCTTTAATCATTTGCATTCATGTTGTTGTCTTTCTTTCAGGACCTTTATTATGCTGTAACACTTGATCTCCGTGATCTATTTTATATGTTAGAACTCTGGAGTGATCAGTTAAAATTGTTTGGAATTGGTTCAAATTAATTCAGAGAACTACAGTGTCACAAATTGCCACAATGCTAATTGTTACATGCTGTTGTTTTTTTTCATAAGTTTGGACACTCATTAAATTCATTGAGTATGCTCTTTCAGTGACAGAATATTTCTCAAAGTTTCCTTAATTTCCTGGTTTTAATTTTGTATCCTCAGGTTCAGTTTATTCCTTCCTGTCATAACAGTCATTCCATTCTGATTTGTGCAGAATGCCTTAAAATAAAAAGACTTCTGTTTTTAGTTTGGGATTAATCTTTCCTTAGATTTTTACAAAAGATACAACTAATACTTTCAGTTTTTCTTCAGAGGGGTTCTATGCTTCTGGCCTGAAGCCATCCTAGTTTTGTCCTGAAGCAAGTGTTGTATGTTTTGTGTTTTATAATATGCAACACTCTACTTCAGCTCTGCTGGGCTTTCTGCCTTCAATCGATTAGTTATGTCACCTGGAAAAAGAAAACCTATCCATCACAAAAACAGTCTATTAGAGTAGTGCTGAACAGCCTCTCGTAACAGATGTGCTAGGGGGATTGTCAGTTTTGGTTTTGGTATGTGTTTTTCTGATAAATATATATATAGAGAAAGAGGTTTTCTTTTCTAGGGGACAGAACGCTAAATTGCTGGATTAGCAGCTGGTATGTAGGAACTGTTTGTACTTTAGTCTTGAGTCCTAGATAGGCCATGTAATGCAGGGTGAAAGCATCACCAAACTTGAGAATGTTGTGTTTTGACATTAGATGGTGTATGAAGTTTTGGTTAAGGGCAATATCCACAGAAGACCTTAATGAAATCTGGAGTGGCATCTGAGGCTTCCATCTTTATGAACAGGAGTGGCTATTTACATAAGTGTTCTCACTGACTAGTAAGATTGCTTACTTTTATGCGAAGGAGCACTGTCTTGATTTTTGTGGTTCACAATTGGTGTTACTGATTTGTGCAGTGGGAAAAAGCCTGGTACAGCTGTTTTGTAATTTATCAGTCTCTTAAGAACACAGTCAAAGGGATTTTTGATTTGGATTGCAGAATTAAACTTTTATTAAATTATGTGTTTTATTCAGAAATATAAATAGAGCAGGCAACTTTGAAGTTTCAGGAAAAAATAATGAAATGAACACACTAGTCAGTCTTTTGCCTTTGATGTTGAATACAAAGAGGTGATATGATCCCTTTTAACCTTGAGGCATGATTTCTGAAATGTACTCCATTTAGGCATTCCTCTGAAAGCCAAATAAAATTGGTAGCTAGTGTAAAATAAATATCCTGAAATTTTAATGCATACAAGGATTGATGTCTCCAGTATTTTATGCATTGTATGTGTAATTTGGTATAATAGGTGTTTATATTTAACAAATTTTTTCCTGTAGAAAGATACATGCAAATTTCACCATATGTGGAGACCTGTAGATCACGGCTGTTAACCTCTCTTTAAAAAAAAACCAGAAAAACACCAAAAAAACAAACCAAAAAAAGAACAGAAACAGTCAAATTAATTATGTAGCAATGATGTCTTTAAGAGGATGTTTATTGTTGATTTTGTAATGTATTTTTAAAAGGGCAGATTACAGTGTTTGTGAAGCTCTGGAATGCATTTTTCATCAGTCTACACCAGAGCACTCTCTGTCTTAAACATGGTGAAAGGGACTTTTAATTTATGGGCAGCTGTGTGTGTATGTGTGTTTTTGCAAGGGTTTATTTATGGGCCTCAAGCTGTTTTTTCCTTAGAGTTTTGTTTTTTTTTTTTTGGTATTTTGACACATAGAGCTTTGTATAGAATTTTCATTTTTCAGCGTTTCTGGCTTTGTGGGAGAGAGGTTGAAGTATATTGGGTAAAACCTCACTTAAAACACCCCTAAGAATGTAGAAAGTTCAGAGTTTGGGAGGGGGTTTTTGGTTACATACTTTTACTGGGTATTGCTGAATCTACTTTTTTTAGTTGAAAAATGTTATGTTAAGACTGCCTGCAGGGGTATAGAGCTATTTGGCTTTAACTTGCTGCTTATACCTCCCTAAAATAAGAAAGTATGACCATTCATAACTTCTAATGTGAGTATTTGGAAGTACAGTGCCTTGATAAAGCTGAGGGCTGGCACGAGTTTATTTGCCACATAAACTCCCAGTGGAACGTGCAAGTGAGGGCTGGAGAACGTGTCTGATGAAAATTGCCTTCATGATGATTTTTAAGTAAAATGGTAGGATACACGGCACCCAGCGGGCAGAACACATCTTGCAGAGATTTGCTTTTACACTGAGCAACTGATAGGGTAGGAAGAGTTCTATATTCCAGAACAGTGGACTACTGAACATTTGGCTCTTGGAGTCTGTCCTGTCAATATCCAGCTCCCATAGAAAGCACAAGTATTTGAACATTGACCAGGAAGCATAAATCAGATTTTCTTTAAAAGCAAGTAAAAATGAACAAAAAAACCCCAAATCAAAACGAACCCAGTAAAAAACCCCCCAAACCCTCACCAGCCTTCCCCTCCTAACCCCCCCACAAACCACCACCCAACCCCACAAAAAACCGTCAGCTATTTTTTTAAAGAGATTATTCACTAATTTATTGTCCTCAAAGAGGCAGCATCATTATAATGTTAGCCTTCTGAATAGTGCAATGCTGTAAGTAGCTGCAGAGGTGCAAAAGCCCTTGGTTAGTATGTGAACCTTGCTTTTTTGTTATATTTTGCAATGAATGTAGATGGCATTACATGTGGGGCAATGCTGGTTATTTCCAATGTTTGAAAGACTCATTTCTGTATTCTTATGCAACTCCAAAAATTGGTGGCTGTATGATTGAGAGTACTCTCATTAAGGTCAGTGGTCAACCTCCATTTAGCTTCAACATGCACATGTTGGACAAACATGTCTAAATGGATCCCTGCACTGACTGGACAATAGCCTAGATAAATCCATGCACTTTTTCCATTCAAACCTCAGTAATTCTATATAGTGTATCTTATGTTATTTTTTAAGTGGAACTAATGATTCATTTTAATTACTGTAAGTGATGTTTTAAAATAATACTTTGTGTTCTTATGGTTATGGAATATAAAGATATATATATTTGTTAGGGCTAATGAATCCGAAAAAAAAGCCATTCCAGTGTTCTTGGTGTTATTAATTTATTGATCATTGTCTTGAGAAAGAGGAAGGCATTTTTAAACCAATACATTCTTGATTGTATGTGGCTGCCAGTCTTTGAGTGCTTTGTTTGAGTAGACCCTTTTTAACGTTAAAAGCTATTCTAGATTGCTCATTTAAAACAAACACCTGTAAACTGTCCCTCCATGAATGATTGTTGAAGAGTAGATGCAGCCAGAGGGAAAGCTAACTGGGCTGTAACACACAGAGCTGAGAGAAAGCCCTAGATTTGTCTTCTATCAGCCATGTGACGTTTAACACTTGAATTTTATCTTTGAAACAAAATAGATTGGAATGCAGTTCATTGGACCTGTATGGCAGCCTGGAAAAGTATGATTAGGCTGAACGCACAGTTTTTAGAAGTTGAAGATGCAGTAGCAGTTTGAGGGGTTATCTCAAGATACTATTTACAATCAAACTAAACACAAATTTTTCATACACACACACACACACACACGATTTTCATAGGTACAGTTTCAGAAAATTGACGTGGAAGGATGTTTAGTATCCACAATGAATTTGACATTCTTGATAACCTCATGGTGTATTTATGTTTGTATAGGTATATACATGTGATTTCATGTCTTTAACTGTCCTAAGTAACTATGAATGAGTATATTAAAATGCACATTCTGAACATAGTTTAAAAAACATTCTGAAGAATTATTGTTGCTGTATTCTAAAAGTGCTTTGGGTTACAGTGGCCTAAGTTAGGATTTGTTTTAGGGCTAATGTATATGCACTTTGTGATGCAGGTGTGTGAGGACTTGTTGTTCTTGCTCTAAGAAATATTTTTATTTCTATTCTTATTTTTTTCTGTGAGTACCTAAGAGAGGAACATTCCTTCTTAAACATTAGGTGTAGTTTTAATGTTCCTTAATATGTTCCCCTATGAAAGGTAAAATATCCAACACCAGGTACAAGAACATTGTTTAGAAGTAGGTTGTAGCCTTTTGGCCTTCCTCTTTCCGGTTGTATAAAGCAGAGGCTGCTTTTTTTTTCTTTCAAGGCCTTTCATACACAATTGATACCTGTATCCGTCTCCTTTCATTCACTACTGAGAAGTGATTTATGCCTCTGATTAACCAAGGATGACAACATTCATTCTTGATGTTTTCAGTCAAGAATCTTTGGCTTTCTACTCTGTGACATTGCTTTGCTTATACAGCTACAAAGCGTTTTGATTAGCTTTATAGAAATCTTCTCTTAAAATTCACCTTTCGCCATGGTACCTACAAGAACTTCCTTGATAGGTTGCTGTGGGGCTGGTTGCACTGTTTGTCATGCTGACTAAATTGTCAGCACTAATTTGCAAGACTAATTGTCTCATTGTTTTCACCTGCTCCCAGTCTTCTGTTTTGTACTTAGCTGTATGGAACAAGAATCACACTTTTTTGTTCTGTGATGTGCTATAGAATCCAGTCAGGGTCTTTCTCTCTAATGATGGACTCCTTTCAACAAAAGGATAGCCTTACATTGCCCTGTGTGTTTCACCAACCAAAAATCAACACACAGCCTGTTAATAGATGGTCCGGGAGCTGCCAAGGTCTTCACAGACAAAACTGCTGAATTTAAGTTATGACCCAGTCAGGTTATAAGTTTTAAATTTATTAATAACATACATATCACATACTTACCTGGAAAAACACATAATTAAGTAACTATTATTTGTACTATTGGAGGTAAACTTTTTAGTGAAAAGCGTAACTAAAAAGTGTAATGTTAGGCTGCTTTGGAAGTTTCATATAGCAATGTTCTACCCAGGTTCAGGTTTTTTTAATGAATGTAAATTATTTCACCATTCAGTTCCTAAAGGCTTAGATGTTTAGCTCTAAGTAGGACCTGTGCAAGTTCATTTCAAGAAAATACACTGAATGCATAAAAGCCACTGGTGAGTGATCCTTGCAAAAAAATGTAAAATCCATTTATATAAGCAAAAGAGAAAGCATTCTTGTTTGCAAATGCCAAGATCTAATTGTGCAACAAAATGTATTATTCTGTTTGTTGTTGGGGGTTTTTTTAATCAAATTGCCTTAAAACGTAGATCCATAAACTTTGCCCAGATAGTTGAAGCATAAATGTAAAAAATATCCCGCTGATATGAATGGTAATAGTCAAAGATGTTGGAAAGAAAGCTTGCATATTTTGTGTCTGAAAGAGTGAAGTTGGCAAGCATTTTAACTACTAAAAGAATGTAAGATACAGTAGCTGGCCTTCAAAACTGTTTTTCTGAGCAAAGCGCAGTGAGCAAAGTTGATTACATGTGGACTGCAGGAAGCAACATACGAAACTAAACTGGAATAAGCTCATACTCAGAGATCTGGTTTGCTGTTCACTGAAGTCAGTGAAACATTCCTAGTGAAAACACTGGACTTTAGAGGAGTCTGAAAATCTTTTTTTTCTTTTTTTTGTTTTGTCTGAATAATATATGAAGTGCCAGTATTTTACAAATTAAAGCTGAAACTCAGTTTAGCCATTCAGATGTGTTGGAAATTCAGCACAATTAATGGAATTATTTGATTTTTTTAAACTAATGTTTTCCATCTGATTATTTATAAGTTCCCTGTGATACATATTAACCAATGAAAGCATTTTTCAAAAATATCCAAGGAAAAGTTTTTCTACCCTTCAATTGCCCCCTGCTGCTCTTTTTAAGGAGGAAAGGCTTTCATTCTTTTTAATATTTTATTTGGAATTTTTTTTTCCCTGCAAGCGTGGCTTTTACATTTTTTCTTCTAAATACTATTAACTCACGCTTAGCTATGTATGAGTGATCTGTTGGTAGAACTTGAACATACACTGTTGTACTTTTCCCTTATGTGGTCTAGAGCTGTCTTAAACAGATTGCTCTGGGCTACCAGGGTACCAGTCCAGCTTTCTTAAAGGGAAAATAAAAATAAATGGTTTCAATTTTGTACATTAGGGCAGGCTAAATTTGAACTGTTACTGAAGTGTTAATGTTGACCACTCTCCCCCTTGCAAGTGGTATATCTGAACTAAAATGTGGTGCTCCATAATTCAGTGTTAAGTGATTCATCTCAAGCATATGATAAAGGTTGCAAGATGCTTTTGTATAGAGGTATCTTTCCCAGAGTACCAGTGAGGAAACAGGCTGTTCCCATGTGTCCTCAGTAGGACAAACAACTTGTTGCACAGTTCCCTGGAAAAGATTGTTGAGCTTATTGTAATATTATGACTGGGGAGATAAACTTCCCCAAGCCTCTGTATATCTTCTAAATACGTACAGTGGAATGAATGCTCTACAAAATGGCTTTGTATTACTAGCTTCTCCTGTCTGAACTGTGTCTTCCTATATGACCTGAATACATCACTCAGATTAATTCAGCAATGTATATATATATATATATATACTCTTAGATAATCTTCGTTTTAAGTCCCTGCAGACTCATTCACTTCAAGGAAAAAAAAGTCCTGTTTAAAGTTAAGCATTGGCACATTGTATTTTATTGGAAAGGATGATGTGTGAACAGTTTTAAAATTCTTCTCAATTTGTCTTTGTTTGCAGGTGACTTTGCTGTCTTCATTCATTGTGCTTCACTAGTACACTAACTGAAGTACTGATGAATTCAGTTTAATACTGCAGAATCTAGCATGCTCAAAGCTAAACCTCACTATGTCAGTTTGTGAAAATCTAGAGGGAGATATTGGTGGAAGGAGATCCTTAACTGGGTCAGTTGCAAATCTTTCTAAAGGTTCAGGTTTCTAATATCATCTGAGACAATCTTAACAGTTCACTGTTACCTCTTCGCTTTCACTCTGAATCCCAGCTACATGCTCCTGCTGCTTATTCTGTGCTGGCTCTGGCTTTTGGTGTAGCTCTCCATAACCCAGCTCAACTCACTAGGTAGTTTTCAATGAAAGAAGAATTCAACAAAAAAGAAGTAGCTTTCAGCTAGATTATCAAGCTGTAGGGAAAAAGAAGGGAAAGTAAGGACTCTTCATTTTAGTAAAAGCAAGATTGTCTGGCCAGACTGCAGAACCATACCTTCAAAGTATAAATAACCAGAATAATAGCAATTTCTCTGTGTCCTGTCCGAGGATGGTGTAACTAGTAACTGTGTGCAGTACCCACAGAGTGGGTTTGGTCTCTGTTGCAATCGGAAATGGAGTAGGTAATGTATGCTAAACAGCATACTTAAATCAAAACCTTTGTTATAATTTTATTTCTCTCTTGTCGTTGTAGCTTTATGTCAGTCTATCAGCTGGAGGCCTGTTGTTAATATAAAACATTAGCAAGTGTGTATCAGCTTCACTGTAATTTATTTGCCTGGAGTCTGATTACATGTAATGCGATGGTTCCATATAGATTACTGGTTATTATTGTAATCGGACAAAATTTTTAAAAAATAATGCATTTCAGATGCATGTGGAAAATACACGTTAATAAAATGTGAGGATTTCTTTCACCTGTAAATACACGTCTTGGCTCACAAGATTTTGATTAATTCAAGCATTTTCCTGAATGATTAGGAAATGGTGGTAGTATATCTGAGCAATCTGTTGGCCTCAAATACAGAGCACCTTCTTTAGAGCAGATCCTCAGCTGGTGTAAGTAAGTAAAGATCGTGGGCTGAAATGATGTTGATTTGCAGCAGCAGGCCCAAAAGCTTTTGCACTGCATATTGAACAAAAGTTTCTATTTTAGTATTTGGGAGCTTGTTCAGAATTGAAAGATGTACATTAATAAAAGGGATTTATGAACATGTAGTACTGTTGTTACATCTAGTCCTTAGTTTAGTTATGGATCTATTAATTTTGTTAACAACTAAGCTGCCTGTGTCCAAAAGCATCACACCTCTCAAATTAAAAAAAATATTACATGTTTATACTTACAAGAATAGTCTTGTTTCAGTAGAATTACTAATGTAAGTAATATGAGAGTTACGCAGAATCACAGAATGTTAGAGGTTGGAAGGGACCTCAAAAGATCATCTAGTCCAATCCCTTTGCCGCAGCAGGAACACCTAGATCAGATCACACAGGAACGCATCCAGGTGGGCTTTGAATGTCTCCAGAGAAGGAGACTCCACAACTCTCTGGGCAGCCTGTTCCAGTGCTCTGTCACCCTCACCATAAAGAAGTTTTTTCTCATATTCAAGTGGAACCTCCTATGTTCCAGCTTGAACCCATTGCCCCTTGTCCTATCACTGGATGTCACAGAGAAGAGCCTGGCTCCATACTCCTGACGCTCACCCTTCACATATTTATAAACATTGATTAGGTCACCCCTCAGTCTCCTCTTTTCCAAGCTAAAGAGACCCAGCTCCCTCAGCCTTTCCTCATCAGGGATGTGCTCCATTCCCTTAATCATCTTTGTGTCTCTGCGCTGGACTCTCTCCAGCAGTTCCCTGTCCCTCCTGAACTGAGGGGCCCAGAACTGGACACAATATTCCAGATATGGTCTCACCAGGGCAGAGTAGAGGGGGAGGAGAACCTCAACCTCCTGACCACCCCCCTTCTGATACATCCCAGGATGCCATTGGCCTTCTTGGCCACGAGGGCACAGTGCTGGCTCATGGTCATCCTGCTGTCCACCAGAACCCCCAGGTCCCTCTCCCCTACACTACTCTCCAACAGGTCAGTAACCAACTTATACTGGTACATGGAGTTGTTCTTGTCCAGATGCAAGACTCTACACTTGCTCTTGTTAAATTGCATGAAATTTTTCCCCGCCCAAATCTCCAGCCTGTCTAGGTCTCGCTGGATGGAAGCACAGCCTTCTGGCGTGTCAGCCACTCCTCCCAGTTTTGTATCATCAGCAAACTTGCTGAGGGTGCACTCTATTCCCTCATCCAAGTCGTTGATGAATATATTGAATAGTACTGGTCCCAAAACCGAACCCTGGGGGACTCCACTAGATACAGGCCTCCAACTAGACTCCATCCCATTCACCACAACTCTCTGGCTTCTTTTCTCCAGCCAGTTCACAATCCATCTCACTACCCGATCATCCAGATCGCACTTCCTCAGTTTAGCCACAAGGATTCTGTGGGAGACGGTGTCAAATGCCTTACTGAAATCGAGACCGACCACATCTACTGCTTTACCATCATGTGTCCACCTGGTAATGCCCTCATAAAAGGCTATCAGGTTGGTCAAGCATGACTTCCCCTTGGTGAAGCCATGTTGACTGCCTCTAGTGACCTTCTTATCCCTGATATGCCTAGAGAGAGCATCAAGAATAAGTTGTTCCATCACCTTTCCAGGGATGGAGGTGAGGCTGACTGGTCTATAGTTACCTGGGTCCTCCTTCCTGCCCTTTTTGAAGACTGGAGTGATACTTGCTTTCCTCCAGTCCTCAGGCACCTCCCCTGTTTCCCACAACTTACCAAAGATGATGGAGAGTGGTCTAGCAGTGACTTCCCTCAGCACCCGCGGGTGCATCTCATCAGGACACATGGATTTATGGATGTCTAGATTATTTAACTGTCCTTAACCCAGTCTTCATCTACCAGAGCAAACTCCTCCTTTATCCTGACTTCCTCTGGGGCTTCAGGGGTGCGGGGCTCCTCAGGAAAGCCTCCAGCAGTACAGACAGAGAGAAACAAGGCATTCAGTAACTCTGCCTTCTCTGCACCTTCTGTCACCAGAGCACCCACCTCATTCACCAGTGGGCCTGTAAATGGAGCACTTTTTCCTGTTGTGATCTGAAAACTAGAAATTTAAGGCTTATACAATTAATTTATGTCTTAATGTTTGACACTGTGACTAGCAGATTTGTTGGTTTTTAATCTGTTATACAGCTACAGGGGCAAATACTTTTTCTCAGGTTCAAGCAAATCCTCTTCAATTTTAGTTACTCAGAAATATAAATGGAGAAATACAGCAGCTTGCCCTACAATGTTGTCACTGAAAGTACGCAACATTCTCAGCAATCTCTCTTAACAAGAAGTATCCTGTGTTTTTTTTTTTCTGTATCCTTCGAAGTATCAATGTTACCTTTAGAAATATGTAACAGAGAGACAAATTCAAACAGTGGCCTTGACAAAAGACGAAAACTTCATTTTGCACCCATACAAGTTACTGATATCAAACAAGCTGGGAAAGAAATTAACAAGGAGACACAATTATCTTCTTACCCTGCCAGATGGAGTAACAGCAAAATTGACCTTGAAAACTGTTTGAAGAACATTCTTGTGAAAACAGTATGACACAATGCTAAAGTTACAGATATTAAGAGATCAACAGTTCTTAACTGATTGTGGGCAGTTACATTTCATTTACTGTGCTTTTAAAGTAACGCTGTAGCAGATGTATTTGTGCTAAGATTTATGAGTGCAAATACAGTATCTTCTCCTATTCTTTAGCCTGACTGAAGGACTTCTTAAATTATAATATTGTTCACCCCTCTTCTTAAAAGCAGAGTTTCATTCAGGTATCTTATTTGAATATATATAAAACATGTCACCCCAATTTTAGTCAGACTTAAAATTCTTGCTCCTGCCTCAGGCTTGGTTTCAGATAGTCTGCAGGAATAAATAATTAAGTGGAGAATAAAGTTCAGACTTGCTTGATATATTTGAGGATCTTTTTTCTACTTGTAGCAACCACCTATTCCATATGCTATGACTGGAATTTATATTTCAGGACATGAGATTTTGTTAATATAATGTTTAGGTTAGTAGGCCATACTAATTTAAGCATAGTTGTTGTAAACTACTTGCTAATATTTGGTGGTTCTGATAAACAGTCTTCTACTCTATGTTTTAAGAATACCTTTATTTTCTTAGTTTCTGTTCCTTTAAAAATAGTGTGTCCTAGGGTATAATTTTGGTGCCTTCATTATGTTTCCAGATCTTAGTTTTAATATGTTTATGGGGTAATTGATATATAGTGTTATGGGGTAATTGTTATACTAAAACCAAAACAAAAATGAGCCACAAAGCATTGCATTTCTGCTTTCAAAATAGAGAGTTTTAACAAGTATTAGCTAAATGTGAACTGAACATGTCCATTTAAGTAGTCTTTACTAGGAAAAAAATATTCTTATCATATGTTGGTTATCTTAACACATAATATTCTTAAATGGACTTGGTTATCTGTAGTTTCCCTAAAGTTTAGTGTTTTGAAGTAAGTTATTGAGGTAAACATTAGGGCAAAATTGATCTGCTAATTTATGTGAAGAATGGAAATAACCATTCATGTCAGAGGTTAATGTGTCAGACAGTTTATAACAAAAGTACATCAATTTCCACCTTCATGGTAAGAAATATAGTTATAAAAGTACCTGGAGACAAGATAACACAGACTACTTTGAGCTGTGAAAAAAGTAATCCTTTCCCTCTAAGGTTTCTGCTCTCTAGAGTCGATACATGTTTTGAAAGTACTTATTTTGAAAGTTACCTTCTATACCAGTAAAAGAAACAAGAGTGCTTGCTCAGATTAGGAGCAGCTTATTTCTCTTAAGTGGTGATGAAGAACAAAAAGCCCTTCAGTGAGAGGTATTTGGTTTTGCGAGTTTAATCTCCTGAACAACACAACCTGTTTTGGGCTGAAAACTTAGAACATTTCAAATTCATGCAACAGCATCCTTCAGGTGTGGTTCTTTGAGACTGCTGAACCAATTTAACAGTTCTCTGCTATTGAAAGGTAAAGTCTCTTCTATGTTTAGAAATATAGCTGCTATCTGCTTTCTTTTGTATTTCAGGTTTTTTTTTTGGGGGGTGGGGGGGGGTGAACTGGGGGGGCATACCCAAGTTTGGTGTGGAACACATAATTCCAGGATTGTTGCTAGCAGCTAAATAAAACCAGTAATTCAGTAATTTAGCACATGTGTAAACGAGGCACTTACATTCCTAATAACTTCCAAGAATCTCAACCTGGAAGCTTACTCAGTAAGATAAAAGAGACTCCTGTTCAACTCTGTAGCAGATATTCAACAGAATGACCAAGGGCCATGTTTTGTGTGATCGTGTTTATTCTGTAACTGTTTCAGAGACATTTAAACATTGTGTTCAACTTATATTGTGTGTAGAAAAATTTGAATAGATTTTATTCTATTCTGAAATAATACTATTCTTAGAAGTCAATATTTTTTAATTAAATCTATTAAAAATATTAAGTGTTTAGAGGCTTAAAGAAACCATATAGAGAAACTGGTGTATCACATTGCACAGAAAACTTTCTTTCTCTAGATCTGTGACTTAACCAGTTGTTTATATTTGATTTGTTTTCTTTGAGCTGCCTTTAAAAAATAATACTTAATGAATTACAGTGTAATATTTTTCTCTGTTCTCTCTCGGAGAGAGAACCCATCTGCTTCGAAGATGGAAGTCTGAAAATTCCTATCTGGCAGTTTCATAATGACAGTTTTGCCATTCTGGTGAAAAATAAATTTCTCCTGGTGCATTCCAGCACTCAGTGAAACAAAGATATCATAATAAAAAGTGTGCAAGTAGAAAGAGAGAAACCGACAACATACGGAAAAAATGAAAATGGCTGGATCTTATATTTAGTCAGGGGAATATTAGATGAAGTTACTTTATATAGCCATGAAGGGGACTGAGATATGAAGTTAAAAATGAGAACTATAATTGTAGTGAATAAATGCATGAGAATAAATACATTTTGGAAGGATATTAACTTTCCTTGAAACTTCTAGACATATATTCTAGACATTCTTCTATGTTCTGTTCCTTTGTATCAGTATAACAACTGCAGTGGCACACGGTCCAAAATTTACTTAGTTTTTGAAGATTTAGTCTTGGTTTGCTGAAGAATTAGAGAAAATTATATTCCCACTTAAATCTTTTCATCACTTTTAATGACAGAGTAGTATGATGATTTGCCCTTTGACAAGACAGAAAGCTGGCTTCATATGTGTGCAAATTTGATCACTTCATACATATGTGAAAAAAAATAGTTATATACTAAAGACAGATAGGAACGGATGGATATCAGGAAAAGAATATGGCTCTATTGGAGTAAAAAAAAAAGTTTCTGATAGATGCAATTAAACTAAGATTTCGCTACAGATGTCCATATGGATTTGTTCAGATCTGGTTTTACTGTCTTTTATGCTCCTGAATCTAAGGGTAGTGAAAGGATTTGTATATTCTTGTTAGAATGAACTCTCTCTGAAAATGTTAAGCTTTAGAAAAGAAAAAGCTTTTGGGATTATTCTGCTTTTCTCCCCGAGTTAAGATCTGGCTTAATTCTGTTTTGATTCTCTCTCCCCTGTCATAATAATACTAGAAGGTGCTCTGAAATTTAAAAAGCATTATTTTGTTTTAATGCAAAACATTGCAAATGAGCTGGAATTCATGCAATTCAAGGTGACAAGAAATCTTAGAAGGTTTAATATGGGTTGATCACTTAACAGGCTATTAAATTTTACCCAGTCACTTCTGCTGTTGAGCCTTGCAAATTTATTTTACCATAGTTTGTCTTTCAAAAGATTGTCTACTTCTGACAAAAACATCAAAAGATGGGACCCTTATTATTGGAAATTCCACTCCACTCCCTCCACCCCCCTTAATCACCTTTAGATCTTAATTTGCATTTCTCTTTTTTCAGCTTCTCATTATTGTTTCCTGTTAGGCTACTCCTTAGGAATTAGATAATTCTCTATTATCTAATATTTTCTCCCCTTAAGGATACCTTGTATTGCTCTGTGATGACTGAAGCCCAAATGGCTCCTCTGCAGCTGTGTTAGAGCAAAACGTAAGACATGCATTCCAGTTGATCACTGATAGCTGCAAAGTTAGAAATGCAAACCAGTATCAACATCTAGTTCCAAATTTTTCAGTATGAAACATTTTTTTTCTCTTTTCACAGTATGTTGCCTTTCATTCAAAGCACAAGGATTTCAGTATTTAATCCTATTTAAATAATTGAAAGTTCCCATGTCTATTTCTGGCAATTGTATTATGTATTTTCTAATAAAAGTGAAATTATGAATTCAGAAAAGATTAAGGAATTAATTCTGAATATTCATGTCTTTTGACTGCTGCCCAGTAGAGTGGAATGGACAGTTATGGAATGTGATGATGTATAGTCATGACTTGCTCTTTTTAAATGGTTATTTAGATGGGAAATTATTTAGATACATATTGAGTACTCTCTGAGTGCCTTGGTCTTGATTTTTATTTGGGCATTAACCTGGTGTCCAGTATTTAGGAGGAGTGTTTGTGTCTAGTTAAATACAAAGGTAGTTATTTTATCATTCAGTTGAGCATTCTAAGATCAAACCAATTTTGATCTAACCAATTAATTTTATATTTTTTTCAGATGCAGTCTGCTAGATGACATTGCTGAATGAAATAATTGACACCTGCTGTTCTCAGCCTTGTTTTATTGAGATGTACAGCCGTCTGAATTTTAAGAGAAAACTCCTTTATGAATGTTACCTGAACTAAGCTTTAAGTATTTATAAGGGAATGCTTTCTCATGTGTTCCTCATGGCCACTGTAGGAGAGGAAGAGGCTGTTCTGCTGAATCTGTATCAACTGGCCAATTTATTCCACTTTTACTTTTGCCAGAAATCAGACTTTAGGATCTCTTCTACACCAAAATACAGCACTGTCTTTTAGCATTGTTACTGCCCAATAGTGTTTGACTGTACAAAGGAAATAGTTTAGTCATCCTGTTTCAAGATGGATTTGCATTAACATTGGAGCAGGCTGCCCAGAGAAGCTGGGCAGTCACTGTCTTTGGAGGTTTTCAGTACCTAAAGGGATAAAGTGCCAAGGAATTTAATCTGATCTCAAAGCTGGCCTTGCTTTGAGGAGGAAGTTGCACCTAGAGCCCTCATTACATCTTTTCCACCTGAAAGTTGATCTTGCTGGAGTGGTGTTAGTTGATCCGTTTTATGTGATAGGGCTGTAATACTGGGCTATGTCTGTAGGAGAAAGAAGATGTGCATCTTGAAGTTGTTCCACCACAATGATCACACCTGAGTTGGCCTAATAATTTTCAACAGACCAGTGAGGGCTTGTAAGGGTTTGAAGAATAGTGAACTGTAAATTGACTTAGAGATGGTCACTGCAGAACTGATGTTTTTGGTGAGCTAGTTCAATAGCGGATTGCTGCATGTCTTGAACTTTGTAGCTGAACAGTTGAACTGCATCTCTAATGTTGCCAGCTCAAAACTTTTCCCGAGTATTACATTTAGCAAAATGAAAAAAGCAAAGATGACTAGCCCTTTTATTTTTGAGCACATTACTTCCAAACTGGAACAAAAGTCACAGCATGCTTGCTCTTTTTGCAATTAATACGCACCGATTTGCTTAAAAGAAAAAATATTTCTATATACCTTGTGTTATTACTTTTTTTTAATATATGAAGATAAGTAACCGTCTCTGTTATTGTGATTGTGTATCAGAGGTTATAAACACTGTGATTATAGTAGGTATGTAATTGCTGAATTCTATAATCTCATAGGTGGTTATTTTATGATTGTTGTAATTTTGTCTTTACAGGGGCTTTCTTATAATAAATTTGCCTTTATTGTAGCAAATTATGATTCAGTTTAATAAGATTATACTATTTTGAGACTTAATATTTAGCTCAGTCTTGTTTTTTCAATTTATCACAATATGGCAATCTTTTTCAGCTAAGTTTCTTCAATTATCATTGGAATGAAATAATTTTACATGCTGCTGAAGTCTGCTATTGAGAAACCAAACTGTAAGCCTCAGATAATTTCCCAGTTGAAGTAAAGATTAGGAGTAGGGTGGGATAAATACTGGCTTAATACTCCACATTTACCTCCCCATTGTCCTTCTACCAAATTATGCCTCAGTTTCAGTGGCCCTCTTCTGTTAACAATGACACATCCTTAATTGAAGAAAGATTGATGTAGTCCACAACATTGATGAAAGGGAAGTAGATGAAAAGTGAGAATACTGCATGGAAATATTTTTTGTCACTTTTGAGGTGTGGGGGGGAAACATTTTCTAAGTTTGAGAGAGACTGCAATTTAGTCACAAACTAAATCAGTATGATTTTTGTGGACCAGCCTGGCTTCTCCAAGTGCCTTGATTAAAAATTCCTGCTCCTTTACTATGTCAGTTCTAACATGGTTTGTTTGTTTGACTTGATTTTTTCTTAATTTTTTTTTTTTGTGTGTGTGTTATTGTGTGATAAATTGATTCAAGTCAATCATAGACAAAATGTTCTCTCCTTTCTTTGTCAGGTTAGTTTCCTTCTGGTTCAACAAGTTGAATTGACTCAATGCAGGGTATGTCTGGGAGAGCCAGAACAAGCAGAATGTCAAAGTAGGAGAAAGAACAGTATCAGAAGCAAAAGGAACAAGATCCTCCCCTTTTGGTAGTGACAAACTAGTAGATCAATTCAAGAACTAATGTCTAATTTAATCCCATGCTGTTATTTTTCACAATAGCCCAAAGGTTGTTTTCATAAAAAATAATTCTTAGTTATTATCTTTATTTCATCTCAAACTTAAATGCTGAACATACTGGGTGACACAGTGATTTGAAAGCACCTGTCTGATCCCCTTTGCTTGCTCTGGCAAGTTACAGAATTTGACAATAAAAATTCTCAGTATTAGCATGATTTCCACTTTCTATCCTTGCTTTGATTTCTGACACTAGCAGATGGCTTCTTAAAAAGATAACTCAAAATACATGCTTTTCTATCACTTGAAGTCATCTTTTGCTTTAGACACAACATTTAACTCAGTGGCTCACAAAATAGCATAACTTAAAATTGCTAGTCACCTTAGTGAACTTAGTGAACTTAGTTGCTTTTACAATGATCCAGTGAATGCAAAAAATTGTAGATGTGCCAAAGAGCATAGTCTGTGCATTTAATTAACAATGCAAAATTAATATTATAATTTTGCTGATTGTGTTGTTACAATGAGATTAATCTAAGACCAACTGTCTGAGATTTTGGAGCTCAGTAGAATTAAGGGAACTAGAACTGAGGTTGCTTCTATATGTGACAATAGGATTACCTTTGTGCTGAATTTATCGTGTTTTATTTTGTACAGAGTTAAATCCAAACTCAGGATTAAATGTACATGTTTGTTTTAACATTTGCAACTGGAAAATACATCTATAAGTGCATATATAATCTATTCTGCAGTCTTGTGATCCAGGTCCCATAACACAGACTTTCAAGCAGATCATGTAGAGTTTGTTCAGCAGAGCTGAAGAAAGACTTGTAGAAAGATTTTTCTGTGGCAGAACTAGGGGAGATACCAAGGAGACATCAAAATGAGTGTAAGAATGTGCCCTAGAGGCCTGTAACAGTATGCGGAGAAATATAAAGCTCAACCTGTGATGAAAAAGTTAATAGAGCTCACTGTGACTCAACCCTCAGTGCCTGGTCTGTGATCCAGGCTCCTGTGATGAGCTATGGTAGAAGTCTGAACTGTCTCAGGGTAGAATTGTGTTGGAAGGCTTTTCACGTGCAGTTCAATTAACAATTGAAACAAAATTTGAATATGGTTGATGTGATTATGTCAAATCTGAGATTTTTAAATGTTGGTTTTGGTTTATTTGGTTTGTATCTTTATGCCTCCAGTAATATACTGGGAGTCAGTTTTCACTCTTAAGTGTTTCCTTACTTCATGGTCTCATGTTAGGTACATAGGAGATTTGGGAAGTGATTACTTTTAGAACAACAATGGGAACCTTTCTGCTTACTGAAAAGACGAAGAGATTAGCTTCCTTTACTTGGCCATAATTATTTTAATAATTTATATAAATCATTATGAATCCTTTGCTGACAACCCATTCAGTCATAAATAATATGGCCTGTTCAAGGGAAATTTGCCAGAAGGGAAGGAGCTGGATACTTTATAAACTACTACTATGGCCCTGAACAGTTTTCTTCTCAGGCAAGTATCTAGGTCTTCAAGTGCATCCTTATAGGGAAGACCGAAAAAGTATTAACTTTCAGAACTGAATACATATATAATTGCATACCAGCATGGGACATTACAGTAGCAAGTAAATTAAACATAGATTTTAGAATGTCCTGCACACGTCCAAGTACATCTGCAATAAAATTTCCAAATGGAAAGTTTTGAATATTGTAAATTATAGCACTAGGTGGCAGTAATAGCCAAGTAAACCACAGTAGACCACATCTAGAATACTGTGTCCAGTTTTCAGTCCCTCAGTACAAACCAGACCTTGATAAACTGGAGCAGTGGATGGCTGCTAAGATAATCAGAAATCGGTTGGGGCTCATTTCCTATGAGGAAAAACTGAAAGAACACAGCCCTTTTGAGAAGAGAGGAGAGGAGAGGAGAGGAGAGAGGAGAGAGGAGAGAGGAGAGAGGAGAGAGGAGAAGAGAAGAGAGAAGAGAAGAGAAGAGAAGAGAAGAGAAGAGAAGAGAAGAGAAGAGAAGAGAAGAGAAGAGAAGAGAAGAGAAGAGAAGAGAAGAGAAGAGAAGAGAAGACTTCATGGGAACCTAATAGCAGCTTCCTAATACGGGGTTCCAAGCTGGACTCAGGCCCTTCACAGTGGTCCATGGTAGGTGGATGAGAGACACTGGACATGTGTTGAAAGAAGGGAGGTTCTGACTTGATATAAGGAAAAAACTTTTGGCCATGAGAACTCTCAAGCATTGTGAGATGTGCAGCTTCTTCATCCTTGGAGCTTTTGATAGCTCAGCTGGATAATGCCAAGTAACCTGGTCTGACAGCCTCATCGGTTCAAAGCTGACCTTGCTTTGAACTGGAGGTAGATCTAGAGACCTCCTGAGAAGCATTCCAACCTAAATCATAGAATCATAGAATCACAGAATCATAGAATGGCCTCGGTTGAAAAGGACCATAGTGATCACCTAGTTTCAACCCCCCCGCCATATGCAGGGCCGCCAACCACTAGACCAGGCTGCTCAGAGCCACATCCAGCCTGGCCTTGAATGCCTCCAGGGATGGGGCATCCACGACCTCCCTGGGCAACCTGTTCCAGTGTGCCACCACCCTTTGGGTGAAAAACTCTCTCCTAATCTCTAACCTAAACCTCCTGTCTTAATTTAAAACCATTCCCCCTTGTCCTATCACTATCCACCCTTGTAAACAGTCGCTCCCCCTCCTGTTTATACGCTCCCTTCAAGTACTGGAAGGCCGCAGTGAGGTCTCCCCGGAGCCTTCTCTTCTCCAAGCTAAACAAGCCCAGTTCCCTCAACCTTTCCTCATAGGAGAGGTGCTCCAGCCCTCTGATCATCTTAGTGGCCCTCCTCTGAACCCTTTCCAAGACCTCCACGTCCTTCCTGTGCTGGGGGCCCCAGGCCTGGACACAGTACTCCAGATGGGGCCTCACAAGAGCGGAGTAGAGGGGCACAATCGCCTCCCTCTCCCTGCTGGCCACTCCTTTTTTAGTGCAGCGCAAAACACAGTTGGCTTTGCAGGCTGCGAGCATGCACTGCCGGCTCATATCCAACTTCTCGTCCACCAGGACCCCCAAGTCCTTCTCCGCAGGGCTGCTCTCAAGGAGATCTTCCCCCAGTTTGTATAAATACCTGGGGTTGCCCCGACCCAAGTGCAGCACCCTGCACTTGGCCTTATTAAACCTCATTAGGTTTACACAGGCCCACTTCTCCAGCCTGTCCAGGTCCCTCTGGATGGCTTTCCTTCCTTCCAGTGTGTCGACGGCAGCACTCAGCTTAGTATCATCCGCAAACTTGCTGAGGGTGCACTCGATGCCATCGTCTATGTCATTGATGAAGATGTTAAAGTGCACCGGTCCCAAGACGGACCCCTGAGGGACACCGCTCGTGACCGGCCTCCACCCTGACACAGAACCATTAATCATAACCCTTTGGCTGCGTCCAGCTAGCCAATTCCTAGTCCATCGTACAGTCCATCCTTCAAATCCACACCTCTCATCCATTTAGAGAGAAGGATGTGGTAAGGGACCATGTCAAAGGCTTTGCAGAAGTCCAGGTAGATGACATCCATCGCCCTTCCCCTGTCCACCGAAGCCGTCACTCCATCATAGAAGGCCACCAGATTGGTCAGGCAAGATCTGCCCTTGGTGAAGCCATGCTGGTTGTCTCAAATCACCTCTTTGTCTCGTATGTGCCTTAGCATAGCTTCTAGGAGGATCTGTTCCATGATTTTCCCAGGCACAGAGGTGAGGCTCACTGGCCTGTAGTTGCCCGGGTCTTCTTTTCTCCCTTTCTTAAAAATGGGAGTAAATAATTTTATAATCCTGTATTAACCAGCCAGATGCAGGTTTATGAACATGGAATAAAACAAGGTGAGAGAAAGCACAGTGCCACACTGTGGCAATAAGCTGAATAGTAGATGATATCCTGAAGGAAGATATAAAAAATAGTTCAATAAGTATTGGAACTTAAAATTAATATTTTTAAAAATCTGGCATGCATTGTTTATTTGTGCTCAACTTTAACTATGTCAAATGTTATTCCATGCCCATTCTGGGTCTCTTTTCTAATGTTCCTTGGTCTGTTCTGCTTTCTTCTTGTTCTCACTTAAATACCCCTCAAAAAGCTTTACTTATCTTCCCAACTTTGTCCACTACACTAATTTTTCTTTTCAATGAGAAGAGAGACTATCGCATGTACAAGAAAATGAAAAAGCTACATATTTTTTTGAAAGGAAAAAGATTTCTAGAATATTTTAGCTATTCTGAGGCAGCCAAGAAGATACTGAATCTATACCAACATCCTGATTTGTAACAAACTCTTAATTTGATAGCCTATGGGCTGGAGAATTTTTAAAGCAAGTGCTTAATTTCATATCTTCATTTCCAGTCTTCTATAGAGCATAGGCAGCATGTCACTTTTTGTATTTTTCACAGTGAATTAATACTGACATAGCACACTTTCCAGATTTCATGTGCTATGCACAGTATCTCTGTGTGTGTGAGGAACAAAGGAATATTACTGCTACCCTTTTCATATATACTTTAATTGTGGTAAAGATAGATAAGACCCAGCTTCTGTCTCCCTTGCTTGTATCTGAATGCTGCTTTCTTCCATAAGCAGCAACTTGAAATTAATTCATCAGCCTGACTACAGGTAGTAAAATCAGCCCTTGAACTTAAGAGGATGACTCTTTTGCTGTCTCCAATGACTGCACCAGGAGCAGATAAGTAAGAGCTGTTATGACAGACAAGCAGGACAGGGCTAAGATTCAGCTCTTAGAATTAACAGACAAATTCTGGTCTTTCCTCTGTGTTTTCTGTTAACTGAGAGATCTACTGATTTTTTTTTTTTCTCCTTCTTCTTAAAATAAGTCAGAAATATGTTAACTAGTTCTGCTGGAAATCGCCTTGCTGACATTAAATTTCAGATGGTTCTACTGTTGTTTTTTGCTTGAATAAATTTAGTGGGAGGATGCAAGAATGGTTTATAATTACATTCATCAGTTTAGTTGTTCTCATTCTGAGAATTTTGTAAATGAAGCTGATAGGTCTTTTCTGTTTTATGTCCATATTTAAAGATCTTTATGGACACAAAAGTCAAAGAACACATGCTTCCTGGCATATACAGGAATCAATTTATCTAGACCATCTGAGTAGCTGTCCCATTAAATGTTGCAATATAAGTAGCTCAAAAGACAGTTTAATTGGATTTTGCTCCATAAACATGCTTCACAGTAATGTTGCAGTGTACAAAGTTTTTTCTGTTTACGGTAGGGTCTTCAGAAAATCAAGGTAATATTTTTTTAAAATACTTGTATTGTTAGGTGTCTGCTTTATGTACATTCCCAGATCCAAGCTGAACTTCTTGAGAAGAGCTGAACTCAGGCAATGAACCTGCTTTTGTATGAGCATAATGACCTTAACAAAAATGAAAGTGCAGAAAAGTAAGCCTTTGAGTGGACTTTAAATAGCAGAAAGGCATTCTGCCAAGTTTAGGTAAGAAGGCTCTATGCAGATATTTGTCTCCTCCCCCTGTAAAAAACAGTATGTAATTTCCAGCACCGAATCTTGCAGCAGGATCACAGAGTTTCAAAGTGCAGCTTGATTAGCCTTTCAATGTTAAAATTAAGGCTGTGAATGCTCAGGAAGGTCTGACAGCTCAGCAGACTCCTGGGTTTGTTTGCTTAGGTTTTTGCTCTTCCTTTTGCTGTCATTAAGGTGAACTTAGTTAAAACAATGAAAAAATAAAACAAATTTAGGGTAGCTTGAGGTCCTATAAATTAGAACATCAAGAAATTAGTGAGAATAAAAAACAAACTAGAGGGAGAGGTTCATTTTTTTAAATGTTTAACGCATATTAAAAAAACCTCTTCTTACACAAGAAGCTGGATTTCTGAGCCCCAGAACCTGTACTGTAATTCTGATTCTTATTGCTACTGCAATTTACAGAGGATAAAATTTTGTTTATATTAAATATTATGAACTGTTTTAATGTTTAAATATTATAATCTCGCCATGCTTCTGTCATCACAGACTCTTAATTTCTTTTGCTCTTTATTACAATCTTTGTTGTAAATTTTAAGGTTCACACTTAAAGATACATGGTCTGTTTCATGTCTAGTAAATTTTAAGGTTGACACTTAAAGATACATGGTCTGTTTCATGTCTACTCTAATTTGACTTACATGTTGCACTATCTTTTGCTTTCCCACAACAGGGATATGAAGAGTTTTGCACTATTTATTCAACTGTTGAATTCCCCACTGGCATGGGTCTGATACTGCAAAGTTTAATTAGTCAGATGAAGACAGTCCGCATCACCTCTTATGTCAAAATTATCAGTATATATGTGCATTAGTTCCAGAGAAGCTGTAGAAAAGATGATGACATGGCATATTTTAATGAATATTTTCACCATCAACACTGCATGAGTGGTTCTAGTCACTGACCCACTCCTATGATGAATTTGTATTTGCCTGAGATGGACAATGTATACAGTGTCAGTGTATATTGTCTAGAGAGAGAAAGAAGTACCTTTTGTAGTGTCTTTTGTTATCTTTATGCTAGACATTACTTGTGCACTGTATCAATTAGAAAAACTGAAACAAGTGTTACTATACTATGAGCACTGGCTCTTGAACCTAACGTAATATACAAAACTAGTATCTAGCATACAGTCAGGAGAAAATTTTAATGTTGAGACTACTTTTTACATTCATTGATTACAGGGTTTGTGTTTGTGATTTTTTGTGGGTTTGTTTGTTTGTTTGTTTGTTTGTTTGTTTGCATTGCTCAAAGACCCAAAACTCTGTAGCAATGAACTTCAGTGTTCAAAAGATATGGGCTATTTAAGATTGGCTGGGTGCTGAATTTTAGAGTACAGAACTCACCCCATCCTCCAGAGGCATTTTCTGAACACAGTCGCATCTTTTACAGTCGTATAAAAGACAAATTGAAAATACAAATAAACAAAAATGGTCATTCAAATTGTAAGTTTCATTTGCATAAATTATACTGTAGAGTCTTTCTCCTACCTCAGACCTGTACAGCATGAAATTTGTGGTAAGTGATGGAGAAATAACAGAGAAACTGCAAAATCTCCTCATCCATTGCCACTCAGCTGCAAGCATTCATAGGCATACGAACATAACTAAACTGAGATACTAGTTGACATAATCTTCCAATTTATTTTCCTTTTTTTCTCCTCAGTGATTTCTGGTGTGTGTTCAACCAATGACTTCTTACTTATATTTTGGTCCAAGCCAGAGAAGTCAGCCTAGAAGACTGACTTCCATATTTCCACATAAATTCAACTGTTGTCAAGCATTGACATGGCACAATGCAGTACTGTGTAGTTGCTTAGATCTTGAAAGCACTTAGAAGATCAATCTTTTCTTAGGCTAGTTTCTTTGCTGATAAAGCAGAGTAAGTTGCCCAGGGCAGAGCAATGCGATAATTTATCTCTATTGCATTTGGAACCTGAGTTAGCATGGATATATCTGCACAATCTTGTGTTCTTCCATGTAGGCTGACTCCTTTGATGTAGAAACAGCTCCTGAAATTTTTCATGTTATTCTGCCATGAATGAGCAAAGTCCTGGTAATGAAGGAATCAATAACAAAAATTCCTGGAGGTCGTTGCTGTCAGGGTGTTGCCACTAGATGGCAATTTCATTTTGTTAGTGAGAAAGAATAGTGATGTCAGGTGCATGCCTTTCAAAGCAGATGTAGGGTCAAAAGCACAGCCTTATGTTTTCTTTGCACGAGAGTCCAAGAGAAATTAATGCTTGGGTGTTATAGTCCAGGAAGCTTCTGTGTTTCTTCACAGAAGCTTGGTTTCTTAGTTTAGGCACCCATATCAGGTGTTTCATTTTAAAGCATATTATCGCTCCTGTTAGTGTAGAAATTGCAAATTAATTTTATGTCTGTTTAGCTTTCTCCTGGCCTGACGATTACACACACCAGCTATTTGTTATCTGTTTGGGTTTTTTTTACACTGGTTTCTAGAGTATATAAACTGTTCTTTCCCTTTATGGAAAGACCTTCACTTTTTCTGAGGTTGAAATTTCAATAAACAAATCAATCTGCAGGACAGCCTTTTAGCTCTGTTTCAGCATCCTATAGCCTTCCTGTAGCTTTTAAGTTTGAAGTCAAGTCATTTATCACCCTGTTCCCTTGGAATCTGTTGCTGGGGCTCATACTGTGCTTGCCAAAAATTTTCATGACAACTTTTTTCTAGGGACATTACTTTTTCTTTTACTTCAAAGAAGGACAAAAAAATTGAGAAGCCTTGTGCCAATTTAGTCTTCCCAGGAGAAAACTTCCTTATTCCCTACAAATACTGGTCACTGGGTATTCCTGTAACACAAATTTCTTCTTGCTGTTATTTTCATTCATTGTTTGTGTACCTCACTTTTCTGGCCCAGTAAAATGAGTAAGAAGCAACGGGTTCCAGAGATAAACCATTACAAGCTTGATGCCAACCTCTTGTACTCCTTGCCACCTCACTGAGAGAATTGGGATGGACAGAACGTGTCCTATGGTGAAAATAAAGGAAGCTGAGACTTGCAAGTGGGAGATAGTAGGAGTTTGGCTTGAACTGAGCTTAAGGAAGGTGGAAGAAAGATGTTTCCTTAAGTGTTTGTTTAATTACTCATGTTTTCTTTTTTCCAATACCTGAATCAGTAGTTAGAAGTTTGTGTTAATTGGCAATATATTAAATTAAAAAAAAAATTCCCTAGTCTTAATACTGCTTTGCCTGTGACAGTATTTAATTTCTTCAGATCTGGAGGCAAAGTTCTCAAGGAAACTTGGGCTCATAAATTCCACCATACTTTGTTTTTGCTGCCTAGTTTCCCCAGCACATCTCAGTGGTACAGAGTTGGAAACAGCTGGGAACAACTATTTCTGGGCACTCATCTGGGAGTAACTCCTATCTGGTTTACATCCTTGGGCCAACCCAAACCTCTGTCCTCTTGCCAAGTGACAAAACTAAGAGTTTCAAATATCTTCATATGTACTTAGTTATACTCTTAGGAATTGCCTCAGATGAACTTTTATTCTATAAGTGTATTACGGAATTTTAATTACTAGAAAATAATTTTCTGCCTTGAATCCTGATTCTCCACTGGCTTGCACCTCATGTATTAATTTTCACATTTGCAGAGTGAAATTAGCTGTTAAATGAAACCAGTCCAGTTTAATAACAAATAGCATACCCTTTGAACAGCTGTAAATTATTGTGATGAAATGTAAACAAGTAGGGAATTGATCTCTTTGTGGCAAAATGTAGTTCCCATGATGTGGAGAATACAAAACATCTTTTCCCCTGCCTTTATAACTATTAAAATATCTACGTATAGCATCAGATGCTACCAGCCAATGATCAACATTTAGGGTCTGAAATTGTCATCTTTCCTAAGGTTTTTACGACCAGTTCAGTGTAAGCACCAAAATTTTGTCAGCATAGCTTTTCTCTGAGATAACAACCATGGATTACTAAGTGGGAGTGGTATCCTGTGGCTTCCAAAATTAATATTGACTGTATTCTGATGGGTAAATGGCACTAAAACAATTTTTTATATGTATTGTTTTTAACGTAACATTTAATATCAGTTTAGAAATATTAATTGGAAGATACCTTTTGAGAGTTAGCTAGTCCAGGGTCCTGCTCAAAACAAGAATATTGCCGACACTAGATAGTCATGGCTTCTTAATGAAAAAAGAGGGCATACAGGAAGAGGAAACAAGAATAGGTGCCAAAGGAAGATCCTATAAAATAATTGCTTGAGCACTTAGGGGCGAGTTATCTAAGGCCAAACTTAGCTAGAGCTAGAACTAGGTACGGGCATAATGAGTAGCCATGAATGATGCTACAAGCATGCCAGTCACAAAAGGAAAATATAGGTCTGTCAATGAAAGGGTCTAATCCTGTATTATGCTATTTCTGAAGCTTTTCATCTACCTGCAGTTGACTAAGCAACAGCATAAACATTCTTGATGGCTAGAATCACAATGCAGGATTGCATTAATAAATTAAATACAACTAAATTATTTTACCTAGTTGTTTTACAACCTGCCTTTAATTTGCAATACCAAGTTCTGTGCATGTCAGTAGGACAAGAAATGGATTTTTAAAGTTTTCCTTATTCCTCCTTTGTGACAAATTATACCTCAAGTTATAATAGCACTCTACATCGGAGAGGATAACGTCTTTTGTTATCATTGTGGCAGGTATTGCAGTTCTGAAGGTTCTGTGTTTCCTCTTGATACTACGCTATAGCTCATGAAAATTCATGTGGTTACAGCTAAATCAGTGGAACTAACGTGAATTTCCATTATGTAAGGATCTGATCCTCAAAAAAATAAACCCAAAACAAGCTTCAAGTTGCTAGGTGATGATGTATTAACAGATTTTTATTTAGACTTTTGATATTTTCTTGTTAATACAATTAAACAAAAGCAAAGTAATTCCTGTGTTTACAGAGTACTTAGCATTTAATTATGACTGTTCTAGTAACTTATTTTTTTCCAATTGTCTTTACTTCTTTAATTTATCTCTCTCTGGCTTTATTCTGAATGCTGCATAACAGTCCCTCTGTTCCTTTGCTCCTGTACTTGGAAAAGTTAGAATTTCCCAATGATGTCAGTATTGGCAAACATGTTGAATTATTGTTAAAAAGGAACCCCAACAGAGATTATTAAGTAGTTACAGTTTTTATTGTAAGACTGTTTCCATCATTATAGTTTATGCCTATGTAAAATGACTTTCAGCAGTTTTTTGTGCACACACATGCTCTTGTTCTCTCTCTTCTTGTGCTTGCTCATGCTCTTCTCGTGATTGCTTATGCTCTCTCTCTGGCATTAGCACAATATTAGCCTTAATTTAGGGAAAAAGACTGAAAGCTTTGAAAAATAAATTATGGAAACTGGAACGTGCATCTGACAGCAATAATAACAGGTTTCCTAATCTATTATATCTGTGCGTGATTAAGAAATAAGATGTCCTGTCTATCTTTTAGGTTTTATTGTGTGACTATTTAATGTTTATAGCTCTTCATCAAATACTATTTGAAGTAACATGTATAAAGTGCTTTAAATGAGAGCCCCAGTTTCTGTTCCCTGGCAGTGTTCTACAGCCAATGACTTGAAGATATCGGTTGGTTAGGGCTTTATTCTGTATTCTTTATTTTCAGTCTATAATTGAAATAGGGTCATGATTTCTTATCTGTGCATCATGACAATCAAATATACTTTCAAAGCTTATAGTTCACTCTCTTGTTTGTCCTAAAAATGAAAGTCCATAAATATTCTGGACAAAGAAAAGCAAAGTCATAATGAATGAAGAAAGAATGAGTGAGTAAAGAAAATTAATTGGTAGAGCTACCAAAGGTGGACATGAAAAGGGAATACTGATAGAAAAAGCCAACTGAACTACTTCAGCCAGAGACTTGGCCAGTTACTTGTACGACTAAGCTGCTAGCAATAATTTGGACTCTTTAAAGGGGTAATGGCCTGAACTTTATAGATGCTTTAATTTGCAGTGTTTTACTAAAAGGGAATATTTTAAAAATTCAAAAATAAAGTATTAAAATATTAGGACCACAAATCTATTCCTGTTAAAACTCACGTTTTGCTGTGACTTTCAGTGAAAAGAAGATCAAGCATTTATTATGTTGCCTCTGTTGATTACAAAGTTGCTAGTACTTTAACTCCTGGTTAAATTAATCCTGATAATGCCTACTGCTTATATTGAAAATAGCTTCACAACAATATGAATAAATGATGTTTATATTGAAAATAGCTTCACAACAATATAATAAATGATGCTTATATTGAAAATAGCTTCACAACAATATGAATAAATGATTGGAGCAAAAAATGTGTAGCTATTTAGAGGACAAATACTTTACAAAATGTCTATTATACCCAGTACCATAAAACCACAGATTAAATGCAGCAGGTTTCCTGTCTGTCATCTAAAAGAAGTTTATTAGTTCCAGAGTCTGCTGTGACTAAACGCTGTCATTCCTCATCAAGTCCAGCTCTGAAACCCCAAAGCACAGACAAGACAAGGTGACTGCCTTGTTAGAAAAGTCCCTGAGGGCGGTTGGGTGATAATCAAACTCTGAAGAGCAGCCTAGTTCTTCTAGACAAGTAGTTTCCTTGAGGCCTGCTTTTCCTAGGCATTAGCACAGATCTGCTTACTGTTGGCTTCATAGCAGATAAAAACATCTTTCCAAGAGTCAGTCAGAGCTTTTAAATAAAAACACGACAACATAACTTAGAGGAACTCTTGGTAGAACTCCACAGCTTGGTGTCATTTGAGTATCTAAATGAAGATATTACTTGACATGCAAGCAGAGTAGGAACTGCTGCCAAGACAAGGTTTGGACAAAACTCCTGCAGCTGTATTTTTCAAGGCATCTTCAGAGTGGTTAATCTTTTCAAGTACATTTAGACTGGTGTAAAAGGAAAGAAAAAAAGAATGTGGAGGATTTTTAGCCTTCAATAAATTCATATAGGACATTGGGAGAGCAAGAGAAAAACAGAAAGAGACATCTTGAAAATTAATATCTGTCTAGGGCAAAAAGTTTTGGGGGGTTTGGGATTTGTTTTTGTCTGTATGGTTTTTGTTTGTTTGTTTTGGGGTTTGGGTTGGGATTTTTTGTTTGGTTTTTGTGTGTTTTTGTTGTTTGGTTGTATTTTTGTGGGTTGGTTGGTTGGTTTGTTTTTACTAACTCCTTGAGGAAACAAGGATTACTTGGTAATGCTCTCTTTCTTTGTTTCTCTCTGTCTGGTCATTGCACCAATAATAGCGTTTGATTTGAGAGCAACTTTCAAGCAAATGTGAAATATACTTGAATTCCTATAAGATCTGTGGAAACTGGTGCTTAGATGCAGGTGATTTACTCAAAATAATGCCCCACTAAAGGAAAAGCAGGCAGAATACATATGGTTCTTCAGAGTAAGTGTGAGATTCCTGTGGTGAGTAAAGCTTGGTAGGGGGAATCAAAGGATACAAATTCATAGGAAGGTTCCATTACTTCTGCTATTTATGAACTAACTTTTTTTTTTTTCTTTGCAAAGGCTTTCTTAAATTCTGTGCAACAGCTAGGAAGGAAATACATAAATTTTTAAGATCATATTTTTCATGTTGGAAAGAGATTGTCTTATAAATACTCTTAGATATTTGGTTGTCTGCAAATTCAGCTTTGGACTAATTCGTACTGCCATGTTTGAAGATGGACATTTCTTGGAATAAAATTTTGAGAAATACAAACTGTAATATTATTAATAAAGTCAAAAGGTGCTTGAAATATTTATCCATTAACGAGTTTTAAACTGGTTATCGTATTTTTATAGCCTTAGTACAAGCTTATGAGGAGCTACAACTGTTGTTTGTCTATAATATAGAATCATAGAACAGCGCAGGTTGGAATGGACTTCAAAACATCATCTGGTACAATCTTTCATGGGAAGGAGAACCTAGCTGAGATTATATAGCACCCTGTTCAGCTGCATCTTGAAAACCTCCGGTGATGCGGACTTTATATTGCTGGGGATGTTGTTCCAGTGAATGATTGTTCTCACTGTATTAAGCTGTGAAATTTCTTTCATTTATTAATAATCTGCCTTACATACCGAAATCTTTCTGGGGAAGGCCACAAAGATGATCAGAGGGCTGGAGCACCTCCCATATGAGGACAGGCTGAGAGAGTTGGGGCTGTTCATCCTGGAGAAGAGAAGGCTCCAGGGAGAGCTTATAGCAACCTTCCAGTACTTAAAGGGGGCTACAGGAGAGATGAGGAGACACTCTTTATCAGGGAGTGTAGGGGTAGGATGAGCGGTAACGATTTTAAGCTGAGAGAGGATAGATTTAGATTAGACATCAGGAAGACATTTTTTACTGTGAGGGTGGTGAGGCACTGGAATAGGTTACCCAGATTTGTGGATGCCCCATCCCTGGAGGTGTTCAAGGCAAGGCTGGATGAGGCTTTGAACAACGTGGTTTAGTGGAAAGTGTCCCTGCCCATGGCATGGGGGTTGGAACTAGATGATCTTTAAGGCCCCTTCCAGCCCTAAACATTCTATGATTAGATGGATTTCTTTCCCTGTGGTTAAAGTCTGACTAGCTAAGCCTAATTATTCCAGTTATCACAAAGTTTAATAAACCTGTTAAATCCAAAGAAATCTATATTTCTGATTTCCTGAATTGAAAGGTATTAGATGAAAAAGAAATTTATTTTATGATTTGGAAGGTTTCTAGTTTTATTATTTCTGGAGAGAGGCTTGAGGAGAGCATGGAGGAGTTTAAGACACACAAAAATTGAATTTAAAATAAAGGCAGTTGTTGGTAATCAAGTTATGTTTAAACAGCAGGAATAGCTTATTAAGGAGATGTCATAATGTCTGTTTCCAGCAAGTGTGGGGTAATTGGCTTAAGGAGCCACTTGATGTCATCCTGGTGCTGCAAAATTTGTCTAAAAAGCATTTAAAAACCTTTGACTCAAGGAGAATGATTGTTTCAGTGAACTTGGCTAATCTATATTCTTTTTTTTTTTTTTTCTGTTCTCTGCAAACTGTAGCTTTCCCTGCAGTCATTCGTAATCTGTTTAAGAAGCTTTTTGCCAGGTTACTTAGTCTGTTCTTTTTTCTTTGCCTTGAAATAGTTGCAAATTTTCAACAAAATGTGACTCTCACTTATCCTTCATGTAACTAGGTTGATACCAACAGTTCAACAGTTACGTTAATTTGGCCCAAATTACTCTATCAATACTGTATGAAAAACATGTACAAAATCATTCAAGAATTTGAGCGATGATTTTACTTCCAAGATAATTCAGCTGTATTGTTCCACTTCTGTCCTTTTTTTCTGACCAACAATAAAACTTTACAAAGACAGTTAAATTTTTATCTTGGAAATGTTGTTTAATATTTTCTCCTTGGCATTCATCTTGATAAAAAGAAGTACAAGGTCTCATTTTGTCATTGTGCATTCTTTGCCAGGGAGGGGGAACAGTGGAAAGGATGTCTGTCTCTTAGACAAACTTCATAGGATTCAGACCAAAAATTTATATCGGATTTCAGGGAATTCATTTTCTCTGACACTTTTGCCAGTGTAAAATATCCCATATCTCTTGAAGTGTCTTTCTCCTTTCACTCTTCCTCCTTCCACCTAGACAGATTCCTCAGATCAACAAATTTGGTAGTGTTTTCTGAATTCCCTGTGACTTCTTGTTCTTTGCTCTTAACTAATTTGGTTCTTTATACTTGTTCTCGGTTCTGTAACTGTTAGGCCTGTATTTTCTATCATACAATTAGCAATATTTTCTCACAGTACTTCCCTGGAGTTGTAAAATATTTGCTTTGGCAGACTACCACTTTGTTTTCAGGACTACATTCTATTTACAAGAGATTACAAGTTTGTGTTGTCATTTGAAACTTTCACAAATTTTACTTCATGTTATTGTGTAATCCAGAAGATCATTTACAGTCTATACACGGATACAAGAACATCTTGGGTTTTAATTTCAAGGAATGAACCATTAAGTGCACAGACTCTCTGATAATCTGAGAAACCCTCAGTAAGAAACTGTTAATTGTGTTTCTGTATATGTTTGTGATCCCACGCCTTGTCTGACAGCTGCTTAAGAAAGACAAAGCTGAGACTGAAAGAGTCCAGATAGGTGCTAAGAAAGTGATTAAAGGTATAGTAGTGCTTCTGTTGGAACAAAGAGAGATTGAAAAGAACCAGGATAATTCAGTCTGAAGAAGGAGAATAATAGGGATTTGATGGAGGTGAGAAGATTAGTTACAAAATTACTAAGGTCTTCTTTTTAGCTCTATCTCAAAGTATGAAGTAAGGAGATAAAGTGAAATTAAAGGAAAAAGGCATTTGCCTTCTGCCTGTTTCAGGAGGCCATTGAGACAAGTCAGGAGCTGACTGTAGCCACTTTTTAAGGGTTCATTAACAGCAATTAGTAGAAAATTTTTCCTACTGAACAATTACATGTAGGTTCAAAAACAAGTACCTAGAGTATGATGTCATATAAAAAACAGGAGGTATATGAATTAAAGAGAATACCTCTACTTGAACTCCCACAAATTATTTATGGCTGCAACAACTTTTTTGGTTGCCAGAGTGGGGATGAATATGGTTGTTTTAATCCAAGTTTATAGAGAAACACTTTTTATTTGCTCTTCTCATTGACAGCAATTTGGGTAAGATTTATGTCCTCAAAGTCTAACACTTTCAGTGTAAATATTTGCAAATATTAACTCTTTTGAAGATTTCAGTGAATGGAAATAGATACTTTTAGGGCATAAATTGTATTATCTTGCATAGATGTCTAAAATAGGTCAGATGAAGTGTGTTATAGAAGTGAATATTTCTTTTCCTGCTGCATATTACTTCTTACTAAAAAAATCTAGACAATAACCTTACATGCAGGTAGGGACAATGTAACCATCTAAAGTTAGGTGAGATCTATCTCATCTTGGTTATTGATCACAGTTGCTCACAACTGTCTTTTATAGTAGCAGTCTTTCAAAATGTTAAGAGAGATTATCTACAGCCTCTTCTGCTTCTACTTGCTGTCTCCATTCCATAAATTCTATATTCACTCCTGCAAAAGTGCTATTACAAAATCCTGTAGCTTTTATTATCTTTATTTAGTCCTCTCTTTATATTACAAAGTTTTAAAATTGAACTACTTTGGATCTGCTAAAACCATTGTGCACAAGAGTTCACTATTTTTGTGTTTTTCAAAATTCAGACAATTAACTGTTTAACTGACATAAAGTCTTAGTGACTTTCCAGTTGCTGCTAATCCACATGGAGTTCTCATCTACTTTATGACAGTCTGCATACTGTAGCTGAATTGTGTAAAATATCCCTCTGTTCCTGCAGACAATATCTGGTGTCTTAAGACTGAATCTCATTTATCCAGTAGCTCATTTTTGTCACCCTAGCCATTAGGGGAAACTCAGAAAAGGTGTAGATGCAATTTGATACTGCCTGAATGTAAGTGCACATGAAAACCTGGCTGCTAATGGAAACAGATGGCCAGCTAACAAAAGCATTTGTAGTATCACTTTGATCATATTAGTTCAGACATGCGCAGTTACTTATCTGTCTACTTTAGGTTTTGTGTGTGCCTGATAGCCTTATAATCTTGAATGATTCATCTCCACTGCACTTCCATGTTTTTTAAATAGTGCCTTATTTATGCTGGATGAAGAGTGTTTATTTAGGGCACTATTCCATTCTTCTGAATGATATCCTACAGAAATGCTCTGGAATTCAGGGAGGCTTGAGTGACCTGTCCAGGATTGCACAGAAAAACTGAAATCTTGCTGTATCAACATGTTAGTGCTGGTAAAGGAAAATGGTTCTTAGATGTGCATAGACAGTTATTAAGCTGTTATTGAAAGATCTTGCCAGCAGTGATGAATCTTAAATTTAACCTTGTCTGTACTTCAGTAGTTCAGAATATTTTTCACCTATCAAGCAAAAAAGTTGAAACTTCGCAATTTTAAACATTTAGATGACTTTAAATAGTTAAAATTTGTATGTCCCGGGTTAATAGAAATTTGAAATAAGATTTTCTTAGATTATACAAAGGAGAATGAAAGCAGAGAAATGACAAATTGATGTATGGGAAGCAATATATGAGATGTGACTGATAAATTATCTTCTGATATGTTAATAAATTCCAGATAGAGAAGTTGGCAATATGATGATTTATTGAGATTTTAATAAAGTAAATTAAAAATTGAAAGGTGATTGAAGTGAAAAAATCCCCAGGAATCTTTTGAAAAAATAATTAGGAGTTTGAACATTTAAAGAGGTTTTTTATAGACATAGACCCTGATATTCACATATACACACATTTGCATTTTAAATCAATACATCTGAAAAATCCACTGAGCCTCCAGTCAGTACCAATTCTCCTTACACTTATGTAGAAATAACAAATTTTAAAGGACTTATTTAGAAATATGTACTACACTCTTACATACACTAAAAAAAATTTCCATATTTAGTGCCAGACTCTTTTCAGCCATGCAGAAAATATTTTACTGATGAGTAAAGATAATACACAGACAGATACAAAAACACTTGAACAAATTAAGATATTTGTGATTAAAACTTCGCTGTAGTCAAAATGAGACAGTTAGGTAGGACTTCTTCAAGGAAAACTAATGCTGAACTGCTATTTTTTTTCTGTTTTGCTTTCCCACAAGAAACACAAACTAATTGTAGAAGAAATAAGAAGCTATTGCTGTGTCAGGAAAAAAAAGTAATTGTAGCTGTCAACTCAGCATGGTAGTAATTCCAGTTAACTGGGTAAAATTTATAGAGCTAAGATGTATCTTTAGCATCCAAGAACAGGCACCATGGCTTTAGTTTGTCAGAAAAATGTCCTTATTTGCTCAGCATCTGATTCAACATGTTTGATTGTTAATGTTCATTTTGTAATTTTCTGTCATTAGAAGCACATTATATAAAATTAGTTTGAGAGATAATTCTTTATAATAAAGAATATTTCTAAAACCATCAGTATTCTATTTATACTACAGTGAGTATTCAAACAGCATGGATTAATCTTGAGAGGAAAAAAATAATCAGATATAGCTAAAAATAACAATGGAATGGATAAGATGCTACACACTCAAATAATACATTTACAAAAAATACTTGAGAAACAGCTCCCCACTTAATTTTTTCTAATATTCTTCTTATATGGTACATTAGTTTATTCTTTACTGTTTAACTCATTATTTTTCTCTTTTAAAATAAAGATCTGTTTAGCATTTGTTGATTCTCACCCTCCCCACAGTATCTAAGTACATCTGCATGTTACAACAACAAATTTTAACTTTTTCCGCATGAAATACAGGCACTGTTTTGTATACCCCAGGTATGACAAGAATGCTTTTAATGTTGACTTCTACTGTGTGGTTTGCAAGTTCTCTTAGTTCAGAAGCTCTGAATGTCTGCTTTTGGAGGAAATAAATACACGTCTTCTCCTTCTCTTCTCAGCTGTTCCCAATAGTTTGATTCTCTTCCCCTTATGACAGAAAGACATGGACCCATTGCATTTAAGAAATTTGGAAGATGATTTACTTTCTGTTTTTTTTTTTTTTTTTTTTTTTTTTTTTTTTTTTTTTTTGTCAGGGTTTATCTGTAGTTCAGACTGATAAACCACCACTGATACTCCACTACAGAGAATGGGCTACCTGTCCCCAGGGATGTTTTGCCCATAGCAGAGGTATAAGCACAGTGTGGCTGTGTTCTGTTTGCACAGTTCAGGGAGCTGCTTAGGGAATAATGCAGTCTTTGCTACTATGTATTGATTAGTGCAGAATTATGTAGGTAAAGGATGCTAACAGTGGCTCACATCAGTATAGGCATTGCCTGCAAAGGGTGACTTGTTTTTATTTAAAGTTCTATAGCTTCATGTAAAGAAATTGTCCTAACAGCACTTGCCTTTTTCCTTTTTGAAAAATTTTCCCTGGTTAAACATGTATCAAATTTAACTGCTGCTGAAGGAAATCACAGTAAATTAAGAGCTGACAGGTAAGCCTGGAGCTTTGAAGAGAAAACTGCACCTTCCTCTTTACAAAAAGCTTTGAAAAAATGCAGTTTCTCTTCAGTTATTTGGTCACAGTGACTGAGGCATGGATAAACTGAGAGAGATGTGAATTGGATGAAGAAGAGATTAGGAGGTACCAGAATACACTGCTGGCTTCTAGAGACTGGAAGGAAATTTTACATCGTAATTTTTAAGAAAGTGCCAGAGAACAGGTGTTTGGTTGAGGATAAACTAAAATGTTTTTGTAAAATAGTTGCTTCCCAGCACTTTAAAAAAAATGTTCTTTCATTTGTTTATGGATTTATAAATGCAAACTCTATGTCATTCCCATCCATTACAGACGTACTAACTTCTAGGTATAATTCATCAAGAAAACACAATTATGTTGGCTATCAAGTCAGACATTCATTAAATTATGTAATTTATACTTCATTCTCATAGGCAGAATGCCTGACAGTATTGGAGCATGAATATAGCTCTAATCTCATGTGATTTAACTTTTTTCTTGCATAAAGATATAGGAAAGCTTCATGACTGAGTAATAGCAAAATCCACGTGAAATGTGGGTAATCAAAGTAATTGAAAGACTTGATTATAGAGCAGAGATTGAAAATCTAGAGTTTATGTTTAAAACATGTTGCACAAATCTTTCTAAAAAATAACATCTCATTATAAGGAAAAAAGAATGTAAAGAATATGTGTCACTGATTATCAACAAAAGAATATATCCTCTAGATTTAAAAACAAAATAGTGTTGTTCTAAAATCTGAGTTTAATCTAAATGTTACAAATTCCTACTATGTGCCAGATCCAGATTAAATTAGCAGAAGAATTTGGATTTGAGTTATCCATTTAGCATAGTCCTGATAAGTAGAGGTTGGCCTCTGTGATTTATGACTGTTTGTCTTAACACCTTCTTGCATCATCTCTTCTCTGATACTGCAGATCCAGATAGTTCTCCAGCTAGTAAGAGGAAGTGTGTGACGAATCTCTCTCCAACTTTGCCAGCACCATGTTTGAAGTGCAAGTCTCAAGTTGCTCTTTTTTCCCCAAAAGTTTCAGCTACTGGAAATTTGGGAATATATTAGTGCAAGTATCTTGGCTCCTTATTTTTCTAATTAAAGAAAATGCCTACATTTTCCGGTTGTAGAGAAAAGCATGGATATATGGCACTAGAACACCCCGAGGGCTTAAAAATGGAAGGCAAAAATCAATCTGAATAGTGTAAAGAAACCTCTGACTTTTCTTTCAGTCTTGCAGTTCTTTGGGGTTGGCTTTTTTTTCTAAGCCACCTGGGATGGCAGATGGTGCCAGCATACTTTTGAACCTAGTTATTTTCTTTCCTGTTTTTGCCTGGCGTTGTGTCTCACAAGGGTCTGGTTTGGTTCCTATACTTAATTTATAAGGCACAATCTGACTTATTGAGAGTTTCAGAGCAAAATGGCACAAGTTATCACTACCATAATCTGTATCAAGTTGCAACTAAGGAAGACATGCAATTGTTTGCCATTTATATGACTGCAGTACATGATAAAAAGACAAGATTAGGTAAGACAGAATCCCAGCAGATTTAATTTATCATGATGAGTTCAGGCAGGAGGTCAGAAGAAAGTGTTATTTCCCTAGGCCTTTTGAATTGTGATGAGGTACCACCCCTGCAGGCCAGCAGGTTGTTCAGTCTATGTTCTATTATTGACCAGCGGCTGCAATTTAAGGACCTGAAGCTACTGTTAACTTTGTTGTGATGAAAATGAGATCAAGCTCTGTTTAATTCCCTGATGATAATCACCATCATATCTTTGCGAAATGGCAGACAGTTTAAAGAAATACATGCAGTTTATTGGGCAACTTGCATAAATAATCTGTTGCCTGCAGCTGGTTCACTATGTAGTTGTGTGTTATTGTTGCAAGAAAAGATTAGCAGAAGGGAGCGTGACTTTTCACAATGTTTTGCTATCTGTCTCAGCTGCCTGGTAGCCCAAGGTTTAAGATTTTTCACGTTAATATTTAAAGTCCCAAGAGGATTGCATCCCAAGTGCATTTTTTGAGCTGCTGATGCCCTGTATTCCATTTCATCCCTGACATTTAGGAGAGAGAGATTTTGGACCTGAGTGGTTTCTGAAATGGAATGAACTGAGAGTGTACAGTATCTTTTCCTCTGGAGTAATAGGTGTGTGGAATGTTTTCCTTCCAGAGCTCAATGTGTCACAAATTTACTGTATTTAAAAACATTATTTTCACTTGTAATGGGAAAGCTTTGTGCAATAATACTTTTAGTTGTAACTATTTCACTGTTAGTAGTTATGATTCAAAGTAGCGAGTAAGGAAGAAAGACTGAAGAAATGTTCTAATCTTATTAAAGAGTCATAACTCTTTCCCTTGGACATTGCTTATGAAAAATTATTAATTTGACTTTAGCTTCTCAGTGTTTTTGAGAGCCTTTGAAAGACTATTATGCTTGCTTATTATATACTTCAGACAAATAAGATTTTTATGCTCTTCACTTGCAAAATGCCCAAAGTGCATCTACTAAACATGCTGAGACTCTTTTGCTAAAGGCATCTTTATTATTCTGTCTCTCTTTCATCTGCCTGACAATGACTACAAGATAACTAAATCCAAATTCATTCTCACATCCAGCGAAATTCTAGCAGCTTTACTTACCTTGAGTAGGATACAACTGTATCTGAGGTCCTACTGAAGACACCGGTAGCGTGAATAAAATATCAGAATACAGCACATTTAAATAAACGGTCCAGATCTGCAGCCTTAGCTCAAGTGTTATGTCTGTTACAAGTAGGAGTTTTTTCTGGTCAAAGGCCACAGAATCAGCCTCCCATTTGTTTTCCTTACTTTGATCTTCCTATCAATAAAGTACTGTGAATCCTGAAATGTGTATGAGACTTCTCTATTGCTCTTACTTTCAGCGTTGTATTATACTATGTATGAATTGGTTAGATATCATCTCATAAAATTTTTCAACCAGCACTACACTTAAGCCAACCATGTAAAGTTCGGCAGTTTTCTTGCCCAGCCTATTACTACTTAAAAAATACTGCTGCACTGTCATTCATTGATATTCAAAAAGATCTAAAAGATCATCAGTGAACAGCAAAAAAATGGTCAGTGAATACAACTTTGAATCAGCAGCAATAAAAAGAACTTTTGGTATTTTAGATAAAATGCTTTCTAAAGTAAAACAAAACTATTTAAAATAATTTATTTGTCTTAGTGTTGAAAATACTATATTTATATTTATTTTATGAACTGGTGGCTTTATCAGCACTGAAGCATTGGCTCAGCTTTAGGCAGTTATACATGTAAAAATAATTACTATGGTATTCTTTTTTTCAACATATTGGTCTCAAGCTTGTGATGAATGAATCTGCAATGTATTTTCCTGACATCTTTTTGAATTGAATTAATCCAATATTAATTTACTTTAGATGTGCCAGAAGCATCATCCTATTACTAATAAGTTGAAATAGACAGTAGGAAAAACAGGTCCCTTTCTGGCATTGCCAGAATGCATCGCTGTGTGTATCCAGCAATCTGGGTGATATGTTGACAGAATGAGGCCAGCAAAGCAAATAAAGGAATTTCCCAACCCTCTCTCCTTGCAGTTTATTGCCTGTCATTGACTAACTCACTGACTAGAATTTCTACAGAAAACTCAAAGAAAGAAATAGCTTCTATATTAGCCTTACCATCAAATATTTGTGTATTAATTGATAAGAGTATCTATATGTCAGAAAGTACAGTTATTTAATTTGGCTTATCAACCACCTAAGACGGAAGTAGCAGTCTCCCCATACATTCCTTTCAGGTTAGATCCTTAGCTACAAATTAAGAGTAGTTTTACTGCAGTCACTGTAGCTGACTGAAGTCAGTGCCACTTTATATTAGTGGAACACATGAATCCAAATGCTTCTGTTAAATATCAAATAAATATTTCTTTTTATAAATGGAAGGTGATTTTTTTCCCTGTCCTTCAAAAAATATCCTTAGTCATTATGCTTGCTATGTGTATTAGGATTAGCTATTTTGTCTTAATAGCCTGCAAGCTGATTCCCTGACATACCAACACAGCATAGAGACAAAATCTATTTGTTTTTGAAAGCCATAGTATATGCTTTAGCTTTTACTTTTCTCAGATCAGGAAAGCTCAAAAGATAAAAACTATTTATTAGATTATAGATAGAGAAGAAAATCAATTATAGTGGGTGACTGGCAGTGAAGCCGCATTTATGTGAAATAAACATCCTGGGCTTTAGTATTAAAGTGAGGTAACATAATCCTGTTCCCTTTGATCATAATATACCAATGATCAAGATAGGGAGTCATACAAGCACATATAGTGGTATGCAATACTTATTTGATAAAAAGGAGTCATGGACTAAGGACCCTAACAAGATAACAGGCTTCTGTATTTTCTGGCTCATTGTATAGCTACATTGTGTAGTTACAGAAGGCTGGATTAGTGTATTTTATTCATACTTTTCTGGATGGCTGTATTTGTCTTGAATAATTAACACGTGAGACAACTGGGTTTTTGGACAAAAATAATGGAGGACCCAGCACCTAGTAAAAGAAACTAAATGAGGCTTCCAGAGTTAGTTTGCTGTTAACAAAGGAATACATAATGCAATTCTGCAATAGTCTGTCCTGTGGGCAATTTGAGGGAAAAAAAGTCACCTAACTGCTTGTTTCCACAGAGGCACCCTAAGAACTGGAAAAAATATTTTTCTCTGAGGGAAGCCTGCATGTCTGTTTGACAGAAGGGGGAACCCACTCTTCCCAAACTCACAAAAGATGTTGCAAGCAGTCATTTGGATGGCCAAAGCAGCCCTTATCTCTCTGTGCATAATGTGGAACACACAATACTCTGTATGATTCAGCGGGTAACCATTTTAAGTGATCATAGTTTTATTTCATATGCCATTTTTTCCACTCATGTGGAAATGTAACACTTAGCTATCATCACTTCAATGCAAGTGAATAATATTGGGAACTCTGCCCATATAACATTGAAATCAGCTGGCAAAAAGGGTATTTGCTATGAAAATATTTTTTCAATGGAGAGGCTAGAGGGTGCAGCACAAGGCATAAAAGAGATAAAACGAAAGTGAACAGTTTTCTAGTGGTACTGAAAAGGTACTTTTGAATGGTAATTTATTTATGACACTGAAACCAAAATATTTTTAACTTCCCAGATAAATTTTGATTTTAAAATTCCAAATTTGTTATTAAACAATGTAGAGGAGGCTTTCCTTCCCCTAATTTAAAGGAAATGAAAACACACAGAAAGTTTATTTTTCAAAAGTATGAAAGGCAGTTTACTTAAACCCTGTTCTGCTGTGCTTACTGTACATAAACAGGCCCTAAGTATATGACCCATTAACCATTTTTTTTCTCCAGAGAATCTGCTCCTCGGTTTTATTCATTTTGTTGTATATACACTTGACAAAGAGCTTCAGTCACAGGTTGTCTGACAAACACATAATGGATGAAGCTTACTTTGAGAATACAATACCCATTGTCTGCAAGGTGAAAATATTAAAGAACAATATATGGTGCTAGCTCACAGAAGATGACTAATGCATGGCCTAAACAGATGTCAGTTTATTAATACAACAAATAATAAGTTACAGATAACTCATACTGGAACTGTTGCCCCTGGTTCAGTATGCCTTCAACAGGATCACTTTAGTGCACAGCTGTAGACTCTGCTTGTTTTTGTTTTAGACTGTGTTTTGCAAGCTGTGTATGATGCGTGCATGCATCTGTAACTATAGCATATGTTGTTTAATGAGCCTTTAATCTTTCTTCACTCGAGGCAGCAATGCACCCCCTGCAGTTCCAAGTGTTCCATCTGTGTCACTTGTCTTGAGTTGTAGATTTGTATCTTGGCAGAATATAGAAGAGGTATCTTCAATCTTCTGTGATAGTTGCACAGCATTTTTCTAGGCTGACAGTCATTGTCAAATCAACAACAAAACTGCTGCATCTAGTGCTGCTAATTTTCCATAAGGAATTTTAAAAAGCCCAACACTTAGTATAGAGAATTGTTACTTCCTATCCAATTTGCCTTAGGAGCACTGCAGCATTTCAGCCCAGGACAGACATAATATATTCAACCCATCCTACAGTATTGTAGTATAGTCTGATAAGATGAAATAGAGTGTTTTGAAAATACGTATTCATGCATGTCCCTAACAGCCTAATAATCATAAAATTAATTAAGGCAGGTAGAATACCTGGATACATCCCTGGAGTAGCACATTACTTAGTGTTGTGCATTAGCAGGCCAATCATAATTCTCATGTGTAACTGTGTCATATTACATCAACCAATATTTAGCAGAAGAGGGCCTTCAGCTCAGGTTTTATTGCATTCTAGCTGCCCTTGCCTTATTTTTCCATCTTACAAATTTGGCTGATACATTCCTAATAAAAAGCTTGTGATGGACCAAAATGCTCACATCAAAAAAGTTAAAAAATAAGAAAATCTTAGCCTGTCTGAGTTGCAAAGGGAATGGATTCTTAATTACCTGTGCTTCACTTTTCTTCCTCAGAATAAGAAAAACTATAATGTAGTTGTGTTCTCTAATAAAGAGTGAGAAAATACGAACAGATTGTTAAACTATTATCAGTTCCCATATAAGAATGTTCTTCACTAAGAACTGTAATAAACTGAAGTAATAGTCTTAATTCTGGTATAACTCTAAAATTTCATTGTAGTGTGACTCAAACCACCTTTTTATCTCAGAGGAAAAAATGCAAAACCAGAGAAATTTCCTTTGAGAGAAAACCTGTACCACTGGTAAAGAGTTTACATTAAGACGTTTTCCTTTAAACACTTACTGAGAGGTTTTTGTAATGGAACTAAAAGAACATACAACATAACAAGTGTAAGACCATTTCTATCAGAAAGTAGACTTCACAGTACTTTTTACATGGGCTAATACATGAGTAACTGTACTTTACCAGGAAAGTACGCTTTATGTCAGTCTGGTTTTAATCTGTTGTATTTTCCCTAAGTAGCACATTCAACTTCAAGTACTAATTTATCCTTGGCAGTTCTGTTAGTATCCTGGCTTCCAATAATTTTTCAGGAATTGTGGTAAGCTCATGTCACTTTTAATTAACCTTAAAGTCATGGCAATTCCTCTGTAATCACAGAATGATGCTACAGTCTTTTCATCCACTGTTGGTTCTAACTTTTAAATTTGTTCTATAAAATAGCAAAACAATTTAGTAAGTCACATTGAAACTTGAAATAATTGGAAGTGACCAATACTGACCATTAACTGCTGGTAATGATCGATGTACTAGGCAAATTATTACTGACTTAAATTCCAATGTGTCTGTTCATTTCTATGATAAAGTTCAAGCTTTTGAAGGAAATGAAGGATCAAATCCACAAGAATAGAAAATAATAATCTACAGGAGCATAATCTTTATTTAAATTAAATGTTCCTTTCTCTGCAAAGAAAAGTTATTGTGAGGATTGTTATTGTGCTGCTCTTAATATGAATCAAGGTATTGAGGGGATATGTCTCTCTTTCTTATTTTTATTATTTTTTTAAAAACTGTGCTCCTCTAAAACAAAGTAATAACTCCTATTTTTAGTTTTGACCCCATAGATTGAATAAGAAATTATAGGGATTATGACAATATTAAAATTTTTGTCCAACTCATGAAAGCATCTGAATTGACAATAAGCAGTTGTGGGAACCCATTTTTAAAATTTCTTCTTTATGCGCCCTTGAAATGTGCACGAAGACTGAAAAATCTGTATGTAGATGTGCTCCCCTATGGCAGTCAAAAAAAATTTAGTATCTCTTTGACACATTGTATAGGACTATTTACTGGTTTTGTATCAAAAGGATACTTCAGGAGTTGATGTGTAGCAGAATATGATGATGTACACTAAATGTACACCCTCTGTAAAGTTCTCCACAATACTGCCTATCTCTGCTTTAACAGGTGTAACTTTAGGATAGTGCTCTATCAAGGCTAAACTGTGCAAGAAAAGACCAGAAGTCAGCCTAAGGCCTTTGTGCAGATAGATACAGAGGACACAATGCAAAAATCCAACCTTCTTCATTGTAAAATAATGGGGGTGAGTTCAAGAGAGGAACCTCTCTCTGTTTTCTTCCCATTAGTTAAGTATGAGGATGTTTTTGGCTCAAAAACCTAGCTCTTAATTTTCTCAATGCTTTTTCTTTATGTACTAGGTAATACATACAGCCTGTATAAAACAAACCAAAACAAAATAATATGAGACTCCTCTAGGTATTAAGTGTGAGTGTACTGCTTACTGTGGCAAAGGTTAAACTGATCCAGTTACAGCTGCACTTGCTTGATATTGCTAATTCTCAGTGATATTAGATCAAAACAACTATAACTACGGCATTTTAACTGAAAAAGGAAGGGAACAGTATTTAAAGTGAAAGTTTAATATTTGTGGAATGCAAAACAACATCAAAGAACTGCTCAAATAATAAATTCTGCAGTAGTCTTACACATGTGACTATATCATCTGTTTCTGATGCTCCCAACAACCTTTGAAAAAAATGCATGATCTCTTTAAGCAACCTTCCCACATGAAATTTATTTCTGCAAACACTTCTTGAGAGATAATGAGATTAAAGTCCTTTGATGACCAATTGGGAGAATAATTTATGGTTTTCTATAAATTGTGGAAATTCGTAAGAGATATTTGTAATTTCTCAAACTGAGAACTTGTCTTGCTCATAACATCTTTAAACTGATTGTGAGCCTCCAGTTCTTTCCAAAATTTGACTATTTTTAATTCAAGGTTCCAAAAAATTAGTACTTTTTATTTCAGTATTACTAAAGTATAGCTCAGTGGATCTTCTGTGAAGTTGATAAGATCCCCTCCTGAGGATGATGGAAGGAGTGTTATCTTTTGAAGACAGTAAGAATGGAGAAGGTCAGGACTGCATGACATAATATTTTTTCAGACCACAAAATGAGAAACTGATTATAACAGTTTGTAATGTTAAATTGCAGTCTATTATATTTATTGAATTCTGTTATGCAGAGGGTAAGTTGCGTCTTTGTAGACCATTTACCAAAACAAAACTTCAGATGAGAATCTTGATTTATGTAAAACCAAACCAAAACTAACCCCTCCCCCAAATTACACTATGCATAATATATTTCTTCTGGTATTAGTAAACTCTAACATGATCACTTAATTCCTTCCATCAACTCTGTCCTTCCCAAAAATGCTGAGCAGGAATGAAGGCTGCTAGCAAATCAAGTAGATACACACATAACTATTCCATACAGATCAGCTTGCCTTGAAACGTAAATTCCAGAAAGGGACCTGCATTTTCAAAGACGCATACAGCTTCTGCCAACTGGTGTTCCTGCATTCAACTCATTTAAAGATTAGCTGTAAACTTGATGCCTGCAAGCACAAATACAGAAAAACATTAGATTTTTTTTTTTTTGGAAGTCAGTGAAATTGAATGTGACTTATAGACACGTGAACTCTGCAATTACTGGCAACTACCCAAAACCTTTGTTAAAGTATACATTGTTTTCAAATCAGCTTCTTGCAAAAAGAAAAAAGAAAAAAGAAAACAACCTTATTCAACACAATTAAATTGAGTCATCATTGAAAAGAAGCAAAACAAGAATAATACAGAAATTATTGGAATGTGTAAGAAAAAGGAGGCAATGCTGAAGGAAAAACTACAATTTATGATATAAACTGCTGGTACGTTGCTGCCTTCAACACTGCATTTCTGAAATTAGTGGACTGGAATGAGTTTTGTTCCTCACTGATTGGTCAGAAAAAAACAGGTTATGTTAAACACTATAGGGAATCTGGATTTGGGGCTTCCGCTATCAGATAAAAATGTTGTGCCTGCAAAATACAAAGTGTTGGTCCAGTATAAAATCACCCGGCTGACTGAGCATACAGAATTTTTCTGGGTTAACTTTTTACTTGACAAATGACAAAGAAGATGGTGTTAGACTACACAACTGTAATTATTACAGTTTGCCTATCCAATGTCCTTGTAAAGATGGTAAAAGGCCAGCATAAACATCCTATTTGGTTAATTTGAAAGAAATGCATTCATATTCCCACACCTGATTCAGATCAACTTTGTACTTCTCCGTAGTGCCCAGATCTGATCCATATTAATGATTAAGAAGCCACTATCTCAGAAAAGGTGAAAGAAGTAAATAACAAGTTGGTCCACCTGCAGAAATCAGAGATGTAGTAAATAATCATACTTCAGAAAGATAATTTCAGAGGTTGATTCTATACTATTGACAAAAATCTATTTTTCTGTCATATATACACATACAAGTAGCAGAAAAGATAAAGAATAAGATCTATTATATTATTTTTAACATTTTTCATTTATTGAAGGAATATTTGAGTAGACTATTTCCACATAATCTGTCTGGGTCTGATTCTGACCAACTTCAGTGGAATGCTGCTACCTGCCTAACATCTAAGTAGTCCCCTCATAAGGTATTAGAAGCCTAGAAGTTAATGCTGCAATACACACCTTTTAGCTTGTGAAGTGGAAGACTGAATCCCAAGTTAGGAACTCCTATAGGCTGCACAGTGGCTTAGACAGGACACAGATTCAGGATCCTCACCAGGGTCAGGTGGAGTTTGATGCTGCAATTCTCAGTGTTGACCCTCACAAGTACAGCTTACCAGTGTCTTAGAAGCTTCAAGAGGAATGTACCTAATGAATGCTTCTGCTGTGTGTGCACCAGCATTTCTGGATTGCAAGGTACAACTCCAAACAAGCACATCTGCATCTGTAGTTCTATCTGGCACCATGTTTAACATTTCCAGTTGGTTTTCTTCTTTGGTATTGATATACAAGAAAATGTTTGCATGAAAAAGGAAAACAGAGCAGCACAACACTGTTGAACAACAAAAAAAATTAAAAATAAAAAGAATTCCTAATGCAGGGGTATTAAGTGGGTACGTTTTTATATATAATCTGAGTATGTCATACCTAGTATATTGAACACTGCATCTGAGATACACATTATAACAAGATGTTAATTTAGATTTGAGAACATCCCATGCCCTGCATTAGAAATGACAAAATAAAAATACACCATTCTTTGGAGGGCAAGCACTTTTTTTTTTTTTTTTTTTTTTTTTTTTTTAAAGAGAATCAGTGTGCCATGGAGATACATAAACTAAATTCAGGAGAGCAACAGAATAACTAGTCACAGAATACAGACAATTAATATGGTAGTGCTAAAGAAGAGCTTTTCCATTCAAGAGCAAAGTGATCTAATTTATATAATCAAACATTTGTACAGTTGCTAATATTAATAGTTTTTTTGCCTTTTTTAGCTGTATAGAATAATAGTGTAAATCGCGGTTGCCTGGGATATTTTAATTTCTTTACATTCAGAACTCTCACTTAAAGCTTCATCAAACAGGTCATATTGTTACTTTTGTTTGGAGGTTTTTTTTGCAAACCCAAGATAATAAGAGTGTGGTTTAATACTAGTGATGTACAGACAGGTACCTTCTAGTTCACCTATTCAAAATCATAGGCAAAATACATTGTTTTTATTGTTAATTGATTAAGAACTTCAGTGTATTAACAGAGGATGACTCATTTATTTGGGCCATTATGTATGCCCCTGTTTTAATATACAATTTAACTTACTATTTGAAAAATTCTGGAAATCAGTGCTACTACCATAATATAAAAATGTTAACAACAAAAAATACAGAACAGTTAGAATAATACCATATCAAATATTTACATTTTCAAACTGTTAGTAGTAATTTTTCCAAAACAGCACAAATCTTGTAACAGATACATCTCTGTAATAAGTCTGAAGTTAATGTATTTGCAAGATGAGAGAAAAAAATCAGAATATGACACAGTAATCACACAAATATGTGAAACTTATTTTTCCCAACAGAAAGGGTACCATTTCAATGAGTTAACACATGTGCTATTCCAATGAAGCACATAACCAGCATGTTAAATTCTCGTAATACAAATCTCTACAGTTTATAAAGATATGTTTAACAGAGTTTGTTTCAGGCCCTTTTTAAGAAACATTTATTCCAAATGCATTAATGCCAGTCAAAGGAATGATTAACCATTCTGTAAAAATTTGCATTGTGCTCTCTGAAATAAGAATGCAGTTGCTCTAAAACAGTGCTGTTAACAAGAGGATGGGGGCGTCCCTTGGATTCATGTAAACATCTCTCCCTTCCATCACTTCTAATGCAGTAGAATCCCTTGGTTTGGTTAAAATAAAAGTTAGAAGACATAATTCGGGAAGGAAGATTTAGAAATCTTTCAACTTTTTTTAACTCAGGAAGAGGGTCCTTGATTAAAGTATTGCCATCCACTATGTGAATCTGATCCAAACTGAAATGCTTAAGCCACTTTTCCATATGAACATCATATAGACTTCTCTGAATAGCTTTGTATTTGGTATTAAGTGCTCCGTTCTTAATAACAATATCTTCAAAAAGCTGAACAGGCTTGTGGCTTTCTAGTCTGTTGTAATATACTTGGGTGTAGTCAGATATAACTCTCTCAGTGGGATCCCTTAGAATGAGCAGCAATTTAATGGAGCTATTCATGTCATGGATTCTTTCTGGAGCCTGTGGTGATGTAAAATAGCCTGGTGTTTTCTCAATTGTAATTTGATTTCCATAAGAAAATGGCATCAGACTTCTATACCAGTCTACTCCTTTCACATAATTTTCATCCCAGTCAAAGAAGTGGACTTCTGTTGCTGCTACCACAATATTAGGATGTATATCCAACATTTCTAGCAAAGCCCGTGTTCCTCCTTTACGAACTCCTATGATGATTGTCTGAGGTATTTGTCGGCTTGTGCCAGGAGGTCTCACCTGTGCTGAATAGTGTTCACTTTTATTGCTGAATAATCCTACTTGTGACTTCAGTGTTTCTAACAGTGCCTCATTCTCAACAGGAGCACCCTGAGCATGAGTCAGCAGAAGATAAGCTGACACTAAGAGGAAGGCCATGTGGAGAGGAAATAATTAGTTCAAGATGATGTTATGCTCGACTAATGAAAGAGCCTCTCGAGTTGGTTGGCAAAACCAGTGGTAAACACACAGCAAGTTTCTGAAGCATCTACAAAATAAAATAAGACAAATCAGTATTTCTAAGCCCATCACCAGTTGGAAATTCAACTCACATTTCAATTCACAAACCTAATCTGTGATCATAACAGAAAATTTATACTAAGTTATTTGTTTTCCCTGCTTTATTTCAGAAGAACAAAAACCCGTGTTTTTTTCCTTACCCATAAGTGACCAATGATGAATACTAACCCTTCGATAGCTTTTTTTTCCTCTAAGCAGAACATTAGAATTGCTTACCTGATTTAAAATTGCTGATCATTACCTGCTTGATTTGATTTTCCTAGTTCTCTTCCATATATTCCATACTGAATATGATAATAATAATTTCAAAGCATTTTTGAATGTCATTGCCTTTCCACAAATTTCCTACTAGAAGAGTATATCCTAATCTAAATAATAGCACTGGATGATGGTTCATCCATTTGGTTTCCAGTGAGCTGTGGAAGCTATGGGTCATATGAAAAAGATTATTTTTACTTAGACATAGAAACAAAGCACAGATAGAGGCAAAATTTTTGAATCTTTGCCCTTTAGAGCAGAAAACTAGTAGTGTGGCAAAGCAAGTGAAGTGTCTGAGTTGGGCCAGTGCAGAAAAAAAAAAAAAGATACAGGGTAGATTCTTTGCAACTATCCAGGTATTGTGAAGTATAGTCACTTAAGTGTTGGGAAAATAATACTCTCCAGTTCCTCCAGAGCTCCATGTAAGAGATACCTAGATGCCTTCTGGGCACCTAAGAGCTTTTGCAGGGAAGCACGTCTGGTTGGAGCAAGATATCTTCTTCTTAATCCACATAGCATATGATCATTTTAAGGAAGTAGTGAATATTAAATCTCTCAAAAATTTGAAAAAAGCTTTAGGTTTGCAGGTATGTACACGTGCATGTACAAGCAAAGAAAATATCACTGTAACTGTGTTGCTAACATTTAAAATCTCTTGGGTAACTCTTGTATATATTATTTGAAACAGATTGCTATATCACAATAGCAATGATAAAATATTCAGATCAATGCAACACCTTATGCGACTGGAACCACTACGCTTGGATTGCCTCTCTGAAAATCTTACAGGACAAATCCTCATAGAGAGGATTCTTGGACTTCATCCCATTTCTGAGCAACTATAACATTTTAAGATTTGCAGGATGTGTCTATATCCTTAACTTGTTTTGTTTTCAATGTACAGTGTGGAAACAAGCTATTTCATACAGTGAAGGGGCAGTCATTTTTTCGAACAGTAACTGTTTTTGGAATCTATTTTATTTACGGCTCATATTCTAAAGTAGTTTCAGAAATACTACAACTTTAGCTCCTTCTTCAGTTCCACTGTCACTTAGTCTCTTTCTTTTTCTGAATATATTGGTCACAGTACTTCAGCTCTTAGAAACAAACTTAGAAAACACTGCCAATTCCCATTTGTAATGGCTCTGAGGAGCACTCAGTACTTCTATTTTAAAATTGTTTACTTAGAGGCTTACTTTACAGACTTAAACATTGAACATAAGAAGATTCTTGATAATAACAATCTAGGCAATGCAGCAGATTCATCAAATCAGTCTTCTAAATCTTATTAAAACCTAGTCCAGCTTCTTGGATATCTAGGAATGACTCTTGTTAGCGTGAATGAGCTCTAAACTCACAAATAGATAGCAAATATTAGCTCTAAATTTGCCCTTTTATGTCCAAGTTAGACCTAAAGGGCGACTGCTTCCTCAAAAAGAGCACAGCTTCACCCAGGTAAAGTGTGTGAGCACACACTTATTAAATATTGGAAGGTCCAAGTATGAACTGGCATTGTAATCAGAGACTGGAGAAAACAGTGTTCTCCTTTACAATCCTGAAAGGAAGCTTCGTTTTAAAGGTCACAAGTTTTTTTACTAATAACTTCACATGCAAGTTCTGTTTAAAGTTCTCAAGAGCAGGGAATATAGTCATTTCTATGGCACCTACAGGATGGAAGAACAGATATGTTTATACCAAAATCATTTGTAGTTACGGTTTTCAGAATGACTGTTCTTTTGGATGGTAAGTTTATGGAATGGTAAACGTGTTATTTAATGCTGCTGAGGAATTGAAATGCATTCTGCTCTAATGGCAGCTAATGTTGGTTTTGAAAAACTCTCCTAAAACACTGACTGTGCAATCTGAGGCATCACACCCCAGGTGACACCTGAAATACCAGCCTTCAAATGTTAAGCATGTTTGTAGGCAGTGACTCTGCTTTAATAATTTCAAGCCTAATTTTTAGTGATTCACAAGGTTCCTAAACAGTCAATTCTGAATAAGGACAGAACTATGCATAAAATGGTTTTGAAATTTGAAAACACTTCCTCTCTACACTTTCTCTCTTCTCTGAAGTAGGAATATATGGCAGTACGGTTGCTTTTCAGAGCTGTGATGCCAGCAGGCTGGGACTTGGGAGGAGGCTCAAGGGAGCAGGGAGCAGTTTAATCTTTCTTTTAACCTGTTCTGAAACCCCAGTGTTATTTTAAATTCTATTCATTTTCATTTTTAAATTAAAATACTTTCAGGAAGACAGAGGAATTGTTTTTGTAAACATCTTACATTTTTTTTTCAATTTACCCTTTTTGTGCTGATACACACAGCTTATTATATATTATAATTACTTTTAGAGCTTTTGAGAAGAAGTATTCTCTAGGCTAACAAGGTTAATAACTTAAAAAATAGAAGAAGAGAGAAGAAAGTAGAAATTTATTTGAAATAAGCTAAAATCAGTGTAAAAAAAGGTACAAAAGTATTTCAGACTGCGGAGTCTGCAGTAGTATAGAAAGAGGTGTGTTCCTAGATCTGGTGACAGATGACAAAATGCTCAAATTTACTTTCAAATTTTATCTTAAAAAGCCCAAGACACTAATATTGTTTTATCTGTAATTAACTGATAGATACCTAGTTTCATGCACCTAAGAATTAGGTGCAAATACTGTCACTCGAAGCCTGGAAGCTGAATGAGAAATTAATACTTAGAACTAAGGAAAGATTGGTCTTCCAAAACATTCTCAGGTTCATGTGTGATGTGATTGAGAGTCTGTTTAATTTACTGTCTGAAATCAGCAGTTCTCTACAAAACACACTTAGAAAGCAAGTAACAAAGTTTCTATGGACTAAAGTATTAGTAGCGTTTTTGAAAACAATTTTGTTACTTTGACCAGTTTGAATTTAATTAGTTGTTCTATACAGAGAAAATTTCTTAGAATCATTGCTAGATCAAAATCTACACAGGAAATACTACCAGGAATAATCAAATTCAGAATGTGCTGTAAAACTGGAGTCTAAATAGATCAAAATTGCCTTTGGGAGCAGTTCCATCAGAAAAACATTCTAGCTTCAGCCTAACATATTTGATTGATTTTGATGAAGCTCTGAGATGATAGATCCAGTGGTTATAATTGCTACATAAATGTAAAGGTTTAAAAGATGATTTATGAAATATAATTGGAATGTTATTTGAATAATTTTTCTGTTGCTTTTCTGCCTTTATGCAATTAAATGCATAATTTTAGAAGACATGAACTGCTTTTTTTAATGAAAACAATATATTTTACATTGCTGCATGGCCCACTCTTTGAATCTCACAGTATTCCTGAGAAATTAACCTCATGATACACGATCAGAATTGTAGTGCATCACTACCTGTTTGTTTTTCGTCTTTTCCTATTATTTGCTAGTGTTGGTGTTGCTTACTAACATAAGGTACATCAACACATATTATTAAGCAGAAATTAAATTCAGAAATAAATTCATGCTGCAGAGAGGGCTAATTAAGTAAATAATAGCTTGCGTTTTTGTTTGGTTTACTTTTTTAAAACCTTAGACTAGATTGAAGAAGCTAATATGCTGGCTGAAACATAATTTTAATATTGCAGAAATGTTCTAAAAACCCTTAACTGCTGCACTGTATTGTAAAAAAGAACTTCTAAGCAGCTTAAGATTTATCTTCCTTCAGGGTGAAGTACAACATCATAGGGTAAACCTAACTATATTATTATTGTTAGTTTATAATATTATTAATTTGTAGTAATGCTTTCCACTGCCTGTAATGCTTTTCATTGGAGAATTTCACAACAGTTTGTGTTAATGAACTGGCTGCACCCTATTAAGGCACCATTCTCACCCTATAGGAAATTGCAACTGACCAACCTATAGATCCAGTTCAGGAGTCCAAATGCTTTGAAAAGTCAGCGTTAACATGATCTGCTCAAGGTCGTATAATAGGTTTATAGTCCAACCAGGAGTAAAAATCCCTGGGCTTCCAATTCCCCTTCCAGTTCCAACTTTGTGCCATTTCATGGCAGCCACTCACATCTCTTATGGTAACTTAGACTCAGGTTACACGCTGAACTGAAAAGCAAAGAGATTCCTCAACACTTCAGCGTAAGGTTTGAGTATTTTGTAGAATATAGCAGTTTCCTCCCATTTGCTTCCTCCTCCCCCAAATTGAAACAAACTCAGGATTTTGTTGTCTCAAGGTATTTATGCAGAAATACTCTTGTTCATTACGGAAAACTACAAGAAGGGGAGGGGATCAGAACAAGAATAACAAAGCACCAATTTTTGTCCTGATTTTTAAAAATACATTTGGATTTTAAAAGTGTAATGCTTTTCATTTTATTCTTATTGGATGCTAACTCATCCCAACACAGAGACCAGCCACTGAGAAGAGTACAATTAAAATATTTTAAGACTTGCTGGCACAAAAATATGTAACAGCTCAATTATCTCTGTATAATTAAGAACACCTCTAATGCTGACAATACAAAAAAGCTTTAGCAGCATAACTGTATTCATGACCAAAGATCATAAAAGGTGAACTGTTTCAGGAATTTTTTAAAAGAAAGATGACAGTTGTGCCAGTGTAAAGTATCCATATACAGACTGGCTTTATGTAATAAATAATTCTAAATAACAACAACAACAATAATACAATTCTAAAAGTTTTCAAATATCTGAAATTAGGCTGTTTTTTTCCTTTGGTAAAGTAGAGCTAGTCACATAGCATAATAAATGCAAATCTGCTCTAAATATAGCTTATATATTTTTGAAAAAAACAGGTAAATGAATAATCCAGTGCATATGGGATACATTGCTTAATACAATGCAATATAATTTTATTGAAATCCAATAAAGCAATGACTAATTCTATTAATTCTAAGCGTGAAATTTCAGAAGTAATACAACCATCAAAAGTCTTCTTCATAACACCTTAATTCTGCTTTATAGAATTGTTTGTGAAATAATGTACATCTAAAAATACTTGGCGCAGGTCCAATCATTAAGCAAAAAAGTATCCTCATTGGTATGAACTGAAAGGAAACAAAATTCAGCTACTTCTATCCACACAGGTCAGATATACCTGGACTGAGTTCAGGAGACAATGAGATCACATTTCTGAGTGTGAAAAATATTGAAAATTTTAAAAAAGTTTCCTACACAGAAACGATTTTGAGTAGACCTTAGTTTTATTACAAGCAGTGCACTTACTTTAGATTTATGTTAGAATGAGATCAAATAGAAATAGGTGCAATTTAATATGTTTAGAGTTGTGTCGTAAAAGTTTCAGTGAGATTTGATTCAGAAGAATCCCAAATGAACAATTCCATTAACCTAAAGACTATGTATGAAAGGACAGTTACCCCAGCACATTATAACCCTTTATCTTCAGTTAGGGCATGAAACTATTCTGCCACACATTTACTCTATACTCTGTTACCAGATTAAGTGTAATGACTCAATAACATTCCCAAGATGTCATTACTGGGCTTTAGCAAAATCTGTTAGGAAAGGTTAGTCAGTTTCCATGAATATACAAAGACTGGACATGAAGAATACCTCCCACCTCCAATCGTAAAAATGTGTGATGCAAACAGGAGAAAGAAAGGAAGAAGGGTTGAGTGTGAGTAAAATATGACACTGGAGTTTTGTAACAAAGCTCCAAATTGAGCTCCAGTGGTCTCTGGTTATATGAGGAGCAAAGGACTGAGAAAGTACAAAAAGGACCACAGATCTCAGTATCAAACAAACATTGCAGCAGTTCATATTGCTGATAGTGAATGTTAGCATTCTTGCATGCACATCAGAATTTTATTCACTTTCATTTTGCTCAACCTATTGACATAGGGAGATGTACTAAGAATTCTTAAATGAGACAATATCTGAAAAATTACAGTCCCACAGACTGTCTCAAAATGCTGTCTTGCTGTCATAACAACTCTTCTGGAAATGAATGAGTCTAAAGGTGTGTCTTTAAGCATCAATATAAAAACATAATCCCAAAGAAAGACAAAGACATTAACATTTTAAAGTCCTAATATCAGCAGTGAATTTATTTGGATGAACCTTTTCTAATGAGATAAGAGTTTTATAACAACCAGCAGTTACTACCTTTCAGGAATAAAAAAAAGGATAAAAAAGAAAATAGCTATTTATTGACTAAAGATACGAGCTGCAAAGTAACAGCAACTGCCTGCAGGCTTCCCTTCTACCAGGTACACAGACTATAATGGATTAAAAGGAAGGCTAAGAAAGTTTAGCATAAACACATTAAATCACTGGCAGGTGATATTAGCAGATAGGAGTTTTGAAAAAAGTTAGCTTCCCTAAGGCTATAGCATTATATTTTCTAATGCCTTTTTCTGATAACTCAGGATAGAAAATTGCCAGATGACAATATGACTGCAATTATATAGCAGTACCTTATATAGAGCAGTATACGGAGTATAAATACACTAATATATTTCTGAGCTAAATCAGCCTTCTACAGCTGTAGCCTACACATTTATATTTTATGGTCTCTCTGAAAAATATCATACTCAAACCACCCACACAAAAGTTATTGAATTATAATTTCCTAAAGGCCCTTAATATGTTGAGTCCACAAAGCCAGGTACATTCTAAGCTTACCTCTAAAGAGACACACAAAAAAATCTGTTCCTATTAAGATGTAAAGCATAGATAGTAGTAGGATTAATATAGATGACAAGGACAATTGTATGTGTCTGAATACTCTACATGTCACATTGGCATATTTCAAATGGAATCACATTATAGTTTTTTTGAATTAAACTTACACATCCAATTGTTATTTATACATCAGGACTAATATAAATTGAAATAACAATGATGCCATGTCAGGTCTTCAGCCAAATAAGCAATAACTGTGTAATTGTAAGGGTGCAAGATGTAACTATGTGTGGCTGATAACTAGCTGCTGTGTTATTTTTATAGAGCTTACTAAGGCAAAACATCAACGACTCTACCTCTGGTACAATTAATTATTATTAATTTGCCCACACTCATTATCACAAAGAACAACTTAATACTGATGTTTAGGAATTTAAATTAGAATTTGCTACAGAGGATTTATGAGAGACCTGTCCTTCAAAGGAAAAGATTCCTTAGAGGGTCAGAGATGACAACAGAACATTTGGTAGGGATGAGGACAGGTTAGTTCTCTGTTGTACAAAATGACAAATTCCTACACGAAATCCATGTCAAATAGGTGACCCTAGAACTTGTTATGCTCTCTTGTAAAGAGCACAGCTCCCTGGTATTAAAAAAGAAAAAAAAACAAACAAAACCCATAGACCCCTGCTAATCTGAACTGGTGGCAATTCTGAAGCATTACATTTCAAGGAGTCCAAAAAGGGCAGACTTTGGCTTGCAGCAGAGTTTTTCTGGGCAGAACTTGTCAATATTGTAGCTTATGTTTTCAGTATTGTCCCAATGCAGGATGTGAACACTCAACACAAAGCTGCATGGGGAGTTACCTAAGACAGCCAGGAGTGACATGTGAACAGCTGACCAGGGAGAGAAGCCATGAAGAAGTGTTACAGGCAAGGAGGCTCCTTTATCCCCACCTTGAATGCTCTCTCACAGTTCAGCACTTCAGCCAAGTCTGCTGAGCCAAGCTTGATATCTTACCCTCCATTTATAATAACTCTTTGGAGAACTTTTCCGAGTCTCTGGCATTAGTGTTTGAGAAGTAGTTATATGATGCTCACTGATAAGAACTGCTGTGTAATTGCTGCATATCCCCATTACACAAGGCATAAAATAATCTGATAATTCCCTTGGTAGTAAGTCCTACTATCCAACAATCAGCAGATTGGAGACCTTCTTATATCAAACTCAGACACCAAGAGAAGGAGCCAACTTCTTGGCTTAGGAATATTCTGAGAAGCACAGGTTTAATGTGAGCTGAGAATTCACCCAATAAAACAAAGCAGCTGAAAGGCCCATCAGAGTTGAAATAATCTGGCCTTGTAAAGGATAACTGAACAAAGCTTAAGAAATACTTAAACTTTGGGTGACAGAGCACTGGAACAGGCTGCCCAGAGAGGTTGTGGAGTCTCCTTCTCTGGAGACATTCAAAGCCCGCCTGGATGTGTTCCTGTGTGATCTGATCTAGGTGTTCCTGCTCTGGCAGGGGGATTGGACTAGACGATCTTTCGAGGTCCCTTCCAATCCCTAGCATTCTGTGATTCTGTGATTCTGTGATTCTGTGATACTTATATGAGTACTTATATGAGCCAGCAATGTGTTCTTGCACCCCAGAAAGCTATCAAAAGAAGCGTGACCAGCAGGTTGAAGGAGGTGGTTCTCCTCTACTCTGCTCTCATGAGTCCCGACCCGGAGTACTGCATCCAGATTTGGGACCCCCAACATAAGGAGGACATGGACCTGCTGGAGAGATCTGAGGGAATACAAAGAAGCTGAAAATGTAAGTCATATAGACAACTGATTTAAGGCTGAAAATCTAGTTTTGAAACTATGGGTACTGGAATAGGCCCTGATAAGAGACAAGATCAAGATAATGGTCAGAGACAAAAGGCCTGACTGAGTATTAATATTTGATGAAATAATAGACTTTGCAAAACCAAGAAACATACCAAGTTCACACTGAGTTTAGTTATGTTGAGAGGCTTTGGGAATCAAAGAACCCAATATTATACAAAAAGCACCTCATAGTCTACCTTTCCTCAAAGTAAATATGCAGAGCTTGAAGCCAGACACCACAGAAAGTAATAGCCTAGCAATTTTTTAAACTGATTACTACAGGAAGTAGTAAAAAGGCAAAAAACTGTCTTACCCTGGTAAGCAAATCCTTGCTAACAAAGCATGTAAATATAATACCATAACACAGAACAGGCAAGCACACTAGAAAAGAAAAAAATATACTCTTCTTGCATAAAAACAATTAGTGCCTTCAACACATGTCCGTTACCAAGTTATGTGCATGTTCAACCCAGCAGGCAGCTGCAGAGATACAGCAATGGAAACAATTGAGGAGACACATTTTCACATACCTAATAACAAGAGTACAACACAGAAAATGGCACTGCTCCTTGGGTAAAACAGAGAGTCAAAGATGAAGTCTGAAAACACAGCGTACATAAAAGATTGTTTATTTTCTGGATATCATGGAAAAGCAGAAATCAGATTCTTTGCTCCTTTCCAGACCTGTTCCCACTGCTGAAGTAATATGTTAAAATACAGTAAAAGAATACTTACCACTCTGAAAAGTCTGAGAGTGGATGGCTAATATCAAATACTTCTTATGCTTATCTCCGGGATTTCTGAGATTCAGCAGGAGTCCTATCTGACTGTCTTGTGCACTTCTTAGTTAGGAAAGACAAGACTTAGAAAAGCTTCTCTGCAGTCACATTTTTTAAACTTTGATCTACAGGCTGAAGCTGTAGGCACGTCAGTAGTCCAACTGAAGACAAAATATTAAAGATGTACAAACATATGTCAAAATGTCAAATGTTAAAAACAAAAATGTCAAAAACAACTTCAGTGGAAAACAAAGCAACACCTTCTCCTCTCCCTTCTCAGTCCATCCAGTTAATATGACAACTTCCCTGTGCAAAAATAGTCTCTGCTTCTACAAGCTTCACACTCTGCGTGGTTGTGCTCTAAATCTGAAAAGCCAGGGAGAAAAAAAACCTGCAGTATCACTGCATCAAATAGCATGGTGAATTCAACATGTTTCCTGCCATACAGCATCACTTCTCTCCCATAGCTCAGTACTTTGTACCCAAATAAGCCTTCTGCACTATTCATTTAAAGCTGCTTCACTTCAAAACTGTTACAACTGCTCAGAAAGGCTCTTTGATGGCTGAGGGTGCCTACAGCAATTCTTTGGAGCCTTTAAGCTCTGTCTGTCAATTTTCACCTAGGTCTTTAAGGTAAAATTGCATTTAGGAGCCATCACATACATTCAGGATCTGGCCTTTAAGACTTCAAATTTGTGAGACTTGTGACAAACGGTAAAGGTTTGTCACATTAGAAACTCTGACTAGGATGAGCCACAATAGACGTGGTCAGAGACTGAATCAGAGCATGGTAAGATTCCCTCCCAGATTCAATTATTGTGTTTGTTGGCTTTGATAAAATTTCTAATCAGTACTTCTTTATTTGAAATTGCAGTATCAATTTGGAAAACATCTGTTGCATCTAGATATCTTATGATGACCTTCTAATATTTTTCTCCTTAAGTCTGAATGGTGTTACTAGTATGCCAGTAGTTGGCATGGTGCTAGAAACTCCTGTTAACAGAGGAGAAAGAGGCAGAGGTAGGGAGAGGCTCTGGTACACTTTCATTATTGACTGCATATTAATTAGAGCAATAAAGTTTTGGAATGTTCAGAGCCATTCTCTTAACAGTGTAGGCTATACAGCACATATATTTTAACTCATCGTAAACCTCCTAACTTCAGCTACTCAAAAAGATACAGTATGACAGCAGACTGGTCTTAGTTTGCAAGAACTGGACATTTCCCCAAGGATTAATACTGTAACATGGCATAAAGCCAAAAGGTACTTCAATTATCTTGCATTCTCCCCCTCCCTCTCACTCTCCTTCGCTCCCAAATAAAGTCAATGAAAACATTACAAAGAGACAAAAAAAAAAAAACAAACCCACAAAATTTTGTTATTTCAGTTCCAGTCTGGTAAAAGACCTTTACTTTCTGTAGGAGGAGGTAAAAAATTTTTGTAATCCATCATTGCCATTGTCTAGCCACAATTTTTTTTTCTTACTGTATAGTTTACAACCTACACATTCCATACTGTTGTAGTCAATTTAATTTTTCCTTAGGAAATTTAAAAAAGAAAAATTGAAGATCAGGCCTCATTTCTCTTGTTCCTGTTCTCCATTACACACTGTTTTATAAAGCAAGGATGCAGATGCTTGTATGTGATGGCTTGAAACATAAGTCTTGTGCATTTTGTTCTTTGTTTCTCTTGCCTCATGAGCACACTCAACAGCCCCTATGCATGGTGCAATTTAAAAAAAAAAAATCTCACCGTACATTCTACCTCTGAGTACATAATTTTTTCCATTTTCAATGCATTCTGAGTTTTTGTTGAGTGTTAACAGAAGTATTTTCAGCAGGTTTGGTGTGACATCCTTCATCAGTAGCTTAGCAGTTATGTTAAACCTTTTGAAGAATAAATGTTGACATTTAAATACAAGTTAATTTGCAAGTCCAGTGGGATTCGTAGAAAAAACAGAAAGTGAAACACCAAACCAACACTTTCAAATCAGACTGCCTAAAAGCATACAAAATCAGAAAGACATTCTGCTGCCATTACTCACAGTGAATAGCACTTTACTGCATTAATAAAATGGAATATTGCTGAATGTAAGACTAGAGAATCTTATTTCCCTGTGTAAATAGTGGCGTGGTGTAATCTTTAAAAAGCATCTGAAGCTTTTGTATGTCTAGGATGTCTGAGAACTCCACTGAATGTCTCTTGTTCTCAGACACGAATACAACCATTTTTCAACGCAGCAAGATAGAAGAAATATACTCAAGTATGTGTAATAATTCTCTGGCAAACATTTGCAGACTACCTATTTTGCAGCTGATGACACTGGTCCAAATCTTGCACCATTTTGGAAGAATTTTTTTTTTTAAACTCAAAAACATGCAGTAATTTGGAAAGATTAATGTGAAATTTAATTAGGGAAAGAGGATCTCTGCTGAAATCCCAGAGTTACTTATCACAACCTGTCCATCCTCCTAGTCTCAGCTTTTAATATCTCACTGTTTGGTCATTGATACATAAAGTGGTTTGCAAAGCATACTCATAATACTATTTCCTCCCCATTCAGTTTGTGAAAAGTGTATATTTCTATTTAAAGCAACATCATGTTTAATATTGTGGTAGTAAAGGATTTTTTCTGCATTCTGATTATGAATGTTCAGTCCTCTTACCTTAAATATGTGCCCACAGGGGAAAATAACTCTGGATTTTAAATTTAATTTGTAACTATAAAACATGGAATAGTTATTTCTGTTTATAGCATACTAAAAAAGGTAAGGAAAGTAAGCAGTGTAAACTACTGGTTATTGACCACAGCTCTGTTTTAAAGCAATGGTAATAGCTTTTCGTCTCAAGAGAGGACAATATTTCTTCTAGAAGCTATAAATTGTATATATTATTTTACATTTTTAATGCTGAATTTTCATCTTAGATTTGTAGTTTGACATTTCTTAGGAAAAACATTTTCACACTCATTTCCCACTTATTCTTTACTACATCTATCAATTTAAACACATTTTAAGCAAAAACAACATTAAGAGCAGGATAGATTTCTTCCAGAACCTTTCTGTCCAAGGGGCAAAGTTGGACATGGATGTACTTGGAAAACTGTCACACCTATGACGCCTTGAAGGGAATTATAGCCAAAAGAAAAGGCACATACTCTGAGTTTATAGATAGCAAACAGTTCAGAGCAAATTTTTGAGATCAGAATCAAGATGTTACAATCAAACGACACTGAAGTGTCAGTGTATGAGAAACATGAGGTTCAATTATTGAATATGAGAATCTCAATTCCTATACTATGGATCTTACCAAAATCAAATCAGAAATTACAGAATAGCATGTCAAAAACATTCAAAAAATTAAGCTATTTCTGCTAACATATTTTAAAAATGACTAATATAATTGTCATTCACAGCCTGAGAATGTTTCAGAAATGACATTTCAGTGAAATCTGAAAGTAGCAGGAGAAATAAATAATGAAGTCCAATCTATTTTATAAGCCATTGTGGATCTGCTGTGTTCTTAAGTATACAAGAGAATTTCAATGTGAAGTATTTTAAATTATAACATGTAACCAACTTCTACTAAAAGCACCACAAAGCTGGTAGTGGAAGAGGAAAGGAGTGGAGAAAGCAATGGAAGTTATGAACAGCAAAAAATTTAGCATCTCTAGGCAAAGCCATGTTATTATTAATTTTAATGACCAGAGTTGGGTTCTATATTTGTTCAAATACACTCACATATATAGCACACAGAGAAATAAAGAACAGGCAGTCATAGAAAATAATGTATTCAAGTTCAGGAATTTAAATTATTTGGGTTTATGAGCAATGCAGCTGATGTTGATAAATGTAGAATATAAAATATTATTACAAACAGATAAATGTGTATTCACTGAAAACATGAACAGGTGTTCAAGCACAGAAGGACTTGGATTTGTTACAACATATCAAACCGTAGGAAAATTTAAATTCTGTTATAGTGCAGTTATGTAGGAAAGCAAACGTGGTAAGCATGGTGCTATGGTTGTGACTGGAGTGGAAACTGAACGAATCTGTATTCAGTTTCCACATTTTCCTGTGAGGCTGGAACAAACTTACCTTGGAGAGTGATGCCATAACAAAGTGAGATGGAGTTTGAATTTGCAGTTGATTACATGCTCTCCAAGTAGAGCAACCTCCTCACACTCTTAAGACTATTCACAATGAGGAGTTAGAGCTGAGCAGCTAACGTGATTTAAAATGTACACCTCAGCTGTCTGACAGCAATTTCCCCTTGAAGAAAAGCCTTCAGGGTGAAATTCTTCAGAAGCATTTACCCTGGTCTAATTTTAGTCCCATTGAAATCAGTCATAGAATAGTTTACATAGTAGCAAAGTTAAGAAAGTTCTGAAATATTCCTCTCTCTTCCTCACCTTGTGCTTGTAAGACTTGTGTTTCTCTCCTTGAAGTGATATTACAAAGGCAAATCCCAATACCTTGAATGTCCAGGTGGCAGAAATGTGGAGGCAACCGTAAAATTGATTCCTTAAGTTTGTAACATTGAGTTGCATTGCTACAGCTGAACAATAAAGGAAATGTTAAATCACCGTGCATGTTTAGAAATATATCCAGATGTGCTGGAGGGATTTTCAATTATAGAGTTGACAAACTACCAAGCAACATCACTCCCTGTGTTGAAACATAACAATTTTAAAGCCATGAACAATACTAAAAAAGTCATGGGCATTGATATAAATTTGGAAAAAATTACATTTAAAAAAATAGAATGGAAAGGAACCATGATATGCTAAATTGAATAAACTTATTTAAATAGCACCTCTGCCCCCCATATAATCCAACACATATCCCTTTTTGCTGACCAAATTTTTACATAGCTTTTAGATTCCATTGGCTGTGTAAGCTAAATAGCGTGTGAAAGAGAAAAAGTTGGCAGAGTATACTTGACCTTTTGACAAAGTACTTCACCATTAGTTTCCTGGTAAAAAGCAAAGTTTCTGTGTAGATTAAAAAAATAGCCCAGAAAAAAATTGTAGGAATGCTCAGGAAGTCTTCAGCATCCAGTTAATTCAGAAACTTGTACCAGGCATATCTTCATAAAAAGATCCAGGATGAGAGTTTCAAAGGAGTTTAAGGGAGCTTCAGTTACTAATTTAATTTGAAATTTGAATTTCAAATTAGAGATGGCCACCAAAATCTATCAGACTTCCTGGAAAGCCCTATCCTTAGGATTCTTTGTGAAACACTCAAAAATCTCAGTGAAAACTTCAGCTTGATGCACAGTAGTGAACAAAGGCAAGCACACTATTAGCATGCAAAAGCAGTGACAGAAATGTCAGTACAATTTTAATGTATTTTGGTAAACTAATGGTTCAGAGTGACTAGGAACATTGCATTTCATTCTAGTCAAAACATTGCAAGCATAAATAATAATGAGATGGTCAAAAGATGTATTTTTCTTTCTCAGGAGATAGTACTTTAACAGCTACATTAGATAAGTGAACTAGGAAACCCTTGCATATCCCCTTGCAAGTTCAGGAAAAACATGTATCACTGAAATGAAAAGGCAACAAAATTAAAATTTACAAAATTATATGCTCTGAACAAGGCACAGTTAATCTAGCAGTGTCATTGCCAATAAATGTTACTGAAGACCTATGTAACGCAAATAAAAAAGAAAGAACAGCCAACACAGGACATTTTAAGCTGCATTTCAAATTACAGTATTTAGTGTCTTAAATAAGCAATCTACCATAAAATAGATTTTACAAGAGCTCAAGGGGAAACAGCATTCAATTTGAGAAATCCACACCTCTGAGATCATAATTAGTAGGGGTTAGACCATATAAAATACGTAACAACTTGCTTATTGTAATGTATTTTCCAAAGAAATTTCATACAAATAAAGACTGAATAATTTTTAATAGGTTTGGACGAATTTGTTTATTGAGTTCTGTGGAAAGAGGGGCCAAGAAAAATTTCCATTCTAACTAAATCAACATAGTTTTCACTGTCATAGCTCAAACCACAGCTTTTTGTGTTTCATTAACTTTAGTGATGACCAGGAACCACACAATTAAACATACAGTTTGGCATTGATATTGAAAGTATAAGCAAAGTTGGATGACTTACAGAAGACAACAAAAAGGACAACAGCATGACAGACTAGAGTAACATGACAGAGGAGAAAAGGCTGTAAATAAAAAAACAAACCATGAAGCAAGCTAACAGAGAAAGTTAGGAACTCAGATCCTTCTACATATTATAGATACCAGCGCACAAAGTGACAGGAGTGATGAATCCTAAACAGTTGTCTTATAACAGCTCTTAATGAATTTGAAGATGTTCTTCTATACAAAGAAAAACCTAAGAAAGTACATGATAACAGTCACAATTAATTTAATTTCAGCTTGTGAGTAATGAGACTTTTGACCATTCCTACTGATGTCTAGACTTTTTCTGTTGCTTCATATCCACCTTGATCATGACACTGATTCCTAGGCCTCTCTCCTCACATGAGACCTCACTAACACAGAGAACAACCAACCACCCCCCGCCTTGGCTTCCAGACTATGACCCATGTAAGTAATCCTTACATTCCTCCTGATTTTTTTGCTTGGATGGCATTAATTCTTGGGCAGTTTCTAATCCATCAAATCACATGAAATTCTTCTGTGCAGCACTTCTAGCTAGTCAATAATTCCACATCAGGGATTTGTACAGTTAAATATTTCTGTTTATTTCTACTTGTTCTTGTCCCTGTTAAACTGCAGCCTGTTTTATTCAAGCATTTTCTTGAATACAGCAACAACATTTTGACAGCCAGTGCTGTCCTCCAGTGTGCTTGCACACTTCCTTCCTTAGTGTCACCTATGCTTCCTCCATCATCCAGGTCATTAATAAAACCTATTGCATATTGGCTTTCTTATACTTTAAAATTGTGTAGTCCAACTTAGCTTTCTGCCGATAAACACTGAACTCTACAACGCAACTCTTATTCAAGATGTTTTAAAAAGTACAGGAATAAAATACTAGGCAACAGGTGATACATGCCGTGAGTAAATTAAAATATAATTAGCTATGAAAGTACCATACTTTCATGTTACAATAACAACAGAGATCTTGAAATGCTATCCCATTCATCCCAATTGAGATGTTAATTTCAGATAAAGTCAAATTAAAACAAATCCACAAAATCCAAAGCCAGTTCTCCATCTCTGAAGCTACCTGCAATTTGAAGCGTGCTTGCCAGTTGGCAGCAGTTTTGATTGAAACATTTATTAAGCTTAATTTAAGAAAGGCTATAGTTGGTCAGATCAAGCATTTCACTTGTCCTGTATACCCTCTTTAGCAGTGGTCCATCATGGACATGTAAGGGACTGTAAAAAGCCAAGGCAAATATACACTGATTTTTCCAAGCATACTTTCCCAGCCTCCCAGTGACTTCGAGTTTCAGTGGCTCTCTGAGACAGCGTTATTAGCTTTATAGTCCTTAACAGATTATATCAGTAACCAGTCATTACTTTTTGAATCAATGTAAACTTAGCTTGTGGAAAGGAGTTCCATGGCATAACTATACGAAACGTGAAAAGCAGATGGTTCAAGATGCCAATACACTGCTTTGGAAGTGGTCTAGATAAAAGCACTCTGCATTTCACCTGTTGAGATTTGATGATGTTTTTGCAGTAAGCATCCACAACAGTAAGTATATGATACAAACCCCATCTGCCAGTTAGAATTATTTGCAACAATTTGCAATTGTTGATAAAAATGGGTTAAATAACATTAATAATCCCATAATGCCTTTACTCTTGACATTAGATTATTTGGTTAAGACTCTGCAATTTTTCTGAAATTTAGCTGTGACTCTATGCACTGCTCATTCTAAAACACTTAAGCAGACACCTCTTTACACTAAAATGGCCCCTATCATGTATCTCAATGTAACTATTGTATGCTCTCTATGATCTTTATCTCTCCTATTTAACTTGCTCTGCACTCTCAGCATTTACCTCCATTGCTTCACCTCACTCGTTTTATTCCTGCACTTTGTTCTTTCCTCCTTTTTTAGTTCTCCTTCTCCCTAGCCCCACCCAGCTTTGCCATTTTAATTACTGTTAGAATGATTTACACCAATGCCACTCAATGCAGTTTACTAGCAAATACAGTTTTCACAAATTTGCCAAAAGACTGTCAGCTGAAATTCTCCGCAGTTGGGTGCCTGCCCAAGGTGATTTTTTTTTTTCTTGGAAATGGCAACTTACTGAGCTGAGCTACTTCCAAAAATGAAGCTGGGGAAAATCACATTGTTTGTTCCAGTTATAAAAAATATACAGCAACTGGCTCTAGTATTGTTTTGTTAAACAGGGCTTTGTAATACAACAAAGAATTGTCAGCATTTTACTTAGCCCATGAAAACTTCCTTCAAATTTGGCAAAGTTATAGAGTTTGTGTTAATTTCAGTTTATACAAACACACAATCTTTTTTGAAACCTGTTTGCCAAAACTCTATTAATGTGCAGTATGAAATACAGGCACCACTTCTAGCTTCCCCTATAGGACAGGCACTTGCATATAAACATTTACAGCCCTGTCTATGCTAACACCATGTTTAACCACTTCTCTGAGTTTTCAAGGCTTTTGAGTGAATCTACTACCTTGACCAGTTCACTGATGGCTGCAAATCCTGAATGAACAGCTTCCTTTGCTGTGCATGAAGGAAACAATCAGAGCATGAGCAGTAATTCAGGTATATATCTAAATTCACTGCAGACAGGATGTCCACACACCATGTTGTTGGAAAATCCAGAACAATAATATGTGAAGTTCTGAATTTTGCATTCCAAATACTGACTGATGTGTTGCTATTTAGAAGCATCATTAGGACACAGGTAAGATATCTAAATTGTATCCTGAATCTATTTTTATCATCCTGAGCTTTCCTTCACAGAATCATAGAATCCTTTATCTCTACTTCCACTGGTTGCCTCCATCGTGGTTATATTTTAGATGGCCAGCTTTGTGGCTGTAACATATTTAAAGACTCACAAAAAGAATAACAATATGCATGGAAAAAGTACTGCTAAGTACAACAAAAGAACTGAAAGAGAGAAAAAGGACTAATAGTCTGAGGTGTTCTTATATAATGAAACAAAACAAAATAATAAATGCCAAAACACCATTTAGTCTTTAATTTCTGCTAACAAACTGTTTGAGATTGTAACTTTAAGATTAAACCCAAATTACAGTTATTCTACAGAAGTAAAGGCTGCATTTCTAGTTTCAGCATTTCTTTAAGTGATTCCATAGGCAGCGGCATCCTCACATTCCCAATCTACTACCTTTGTAAAAGTAATATACACATACGTACAAGTTATTAGCAGTTTGTAGAAAAAAGTACATTACTGTCCAAAAGAGTTCTGTTTTACAGGAGAATTGAGAAAGGAAGAAAGTATGCTTCAGAGAATTAGTTAGTGTATGGCACAAGAATTCAACTGAAGGGTGGAGCACACCTACTTCAAAGATATGACATCATGGAAACTCCATTTTAAACATAAAAAGTCTTTAGCTGTCCCTTTAGGATCTGATGCCCAGTGAACCTTATCATTTTCTCACAGTCCTTTTGCAGTTCTGAAGAAGACATTCAATCCAACTTCGAATATTCTTAAACCTGCTCAACCTTACTGCCACTTCTACCTTGAAATGGAAGCTTTCAAGGATTTGTTTCTATTCCCATTCTAACAAAACCTGCCCAAACCAAATTTATGTAAACTGATTCTTCTTTATATTGCAAATAAAATTACACGTTCACTGACTCTTTTCTCCCCAAAATCCCTGATGCTTGTTTGCAATAGCTAAGGACTTTACTATTTCTTTAACAAAGCTCTTATTTTTTTCTGTGCAATGTAACTTCTTTTTTAAAAAATCCAGTCAGTGGTACATCGGTAGTTTGCTCCACTAAAAAACTTCATGGAATATCCCAAAAGAAATATGTGAACTACAACAATTGAAATGAGTGAAATAAGCTGTTCAGTATACTGGTCATAGTTAAAGTTTGCTTAAAATGGTCACTTATAAAATTTAAGTGGGTTAATGCATACAGATTCAAGATTCTTCAGAAAGTATGGAAGTAATAAAAGACACTGACTTTGTTTCTCATTTCCTAAAGCAGAAGACAATGGTTTTTCAATGCTAATAAATTTATTAATGTTGAAATTAATATTAAAATTAATATTTAAAAGGCTGTTTATGCCTTTGTCAAGACTATTGTCAAGTATTTAAGGTTCCACAGTGTTTCAAAAGGCACTAACATAATACTGACTTCAAAACCAGAGAGTGCTTACCTGTTGACACATAACATTTTAAATGTGCAGAGCTGTAACCCTTTTCAGCATGAGAAGATGAACATAAAAAGTCTTTAATGTAGTACACATTTGAAGCACAATCCATAGAAGACCATTTGGTAATTCACAACTTATTTTTGAAGATCAGTTGTCAACATCTCAACAACTAACCTTTAGAACTACATTTTCACTTTTTCTCTCTATTCAAGACATGACTGAAGAGAGCTATCCAGTAAAGCTCTTAGCCATGTTCTTCAATTTAAGCACATCTTAGAAATCCTTGAGGCAAAAAAACGTACTTAAGTCTAAAAGTGTTTGCTTACATTACTTTGTTATCAAAGGTTTCATCCCTTAACAAAGACAACCAAGCAAAATATGTGTATAACTATTTCCATATCACACTGCAATTTCAGCAACATCTTCTGAAGTTGATGTTATCTTCCACATCAAGTCCTGGAATATTTTAACTAGGTTGTTGTGTCTGGCACTTGAACTTCATCAAGTATAAACCTTTAGGCTCATGTTAATAGCTTACTTTCAGAATTCATTAGAATTGCTCACACATTCTGAAATACTTGATTACCTGTGACAAATGAGTACCCAGAACCAAACTAGTAATGTTCTATAAAAATTAAATTCAGAAATGTACACACAACATTTCAAAACTCCATAGAGATGGAAACTTAGGGCAACTTTTTTAGAAACTTCCAGTATATTTTAATGTTTCCATTCTAAATAGACAACCTTCAATATCCAAGTCCAAGTCCTCACAAATGCAAGACTTCTACTAATACAGCCCACATTAAAAAGAGCAGCCAGGTACACATCACCTGATAATAACTAAACCAAACAGCTAAGAACAGAGGTATATAAAATTAATAAGTACTTTTAAAAATGTATGTTGAATATTTTTCAAGGCAACAGAAAATATTTTCTCATATTATTTTCTTTAAAAGTGAATATTTGCTTATGTGCTTACCATTGTTAGCACTTACTATTTTTATATATCTACTCGGATAATCATCCGTATAGATACCTGAGGTAACAAACAGCTTGTGTTACCTAGATGTTACCGGTTTTTAATCTTACTGATGAAAAATGGTACTACGACAAATAAAAGGAAATGCTTTAGTCCCACGCTGCAGGGACTTTCATTGACCTCTTAACTATTCGTATACTAAATTGCTGCTTCAATTTTAATGAGTGTTCTATAAATGGAGTAGTTTGCATTCTGAATCTGCAAATGTTGCAAAAATTTCTGAAAATGGGTCAGTTGCAAAAACCTAAATACTTTCAGTCCATTATTATACAGTAGTATTTAAAGTACATCCTCAACATATTTAACAGTAGACATGTATTTTAATGACTGAAATATTAAATATTAATATCAAGTAATATTAACTTAAAAAATCAGAACTCAGTAATATTTATGGGGGGTCCCATCACCCAAAATAACAGATGTCTTCAATTGACCAAAACCCAACAAACACTGACATGCATAAGCAGAGTTATAAAAAGTCAAGATACCAGAATTCTGTTCTACCAGTGAAACTACTGCTGTACTTTCATAAGAGGTTTAATTTCAGTTAATTCTAGCAAGCTTAGCCTAGTTTGGATGAAAGAAGACACATTACATTTCTCACACCAAGTAAGTTTTATTAATTGTAGTTACAACATGTCCTGGAGGTCACTACTGCAAAGTCATATAAATTTCAAAGTTTCAAAAATTTATGCTCTTTCCACAGAAAACCAAAACTGAAACATTTCAGTGTTTAACAAAAATAGTATTTCATTAAAATATATTTGATAGGCCTCTGTTAAGGTACTATTCTGGGCTTTGGGAGAACAGTCAAGTACCTGATTTGACTAAGAACTAATTTTCCATTTTCAGACCACACCACTTCAGGAATAATGCTTGTGTTTCTCCTCCTTCTTTGCCAGCTTTTCCATCCCTTTCTCAAAAGAGAAACATCTTACACAACAGTATATTTTTTCAACTTCAGTTTAATTACTACCTCCCTTGAGTTTTCAGTTTTTGAACTTGGGAAGTTGTTAATAAATTGCATGCATAGCTGCACAGGCATAAACATTGCTGCTGCCATGTGCTGCCATCCATAGTGTTGAAGAGTCCTAAAGGTACTGTACCATTCATTCCATTTACAGGACAAGGAGTACAGTAAGAGGTTGCAAACATACATTTTTATGAACTTCACAGATGAAGAGTCTGAACAAGCATGTTATTTTTATTATCAATTAGTAAAGTCTAACAACTCTGCCAAACATAGCATCATGTCTGGAAGAAATAAAAATGTCTTCAAATAAATGTTACTCCCTTGCAGCAATCTGCCTTTTGAATGCTTGTACTTTCATCCACAGTTGTAAATGCACAGATGGGAAATCTCTGGCACAAGATGATCTGCTGTGTAAAGTGGTACTCATTACTGCAGCTCTTTTACACTCCCTAAGACTGAACTTAATAGGAATTGTGAATCCTCATCACCCTGCATGGTTGGGACTTCACACTAAAATCGCCTCTCCAATGTCAGTTCTGACATTCGAGTCTCCTCTCAGGCAATGACAGTCTTACCTCCTCATAAACTTGTAATAGGAATACTTTGTCCTGTCTTTACAGACGCATTCCATTTAAAACATATTTTAATAAGAAAGGTTGATTTAGCAAACTTTAATGTCTTGATCTATTCTGCTTTGTTTTTATCTCTTCCTTGCACTCTGTTCTATATCAGTCTCAAGGTAGATTTAATTTAAATGCAGCATCCAATTAAATGGTATTTTGAGTTTCCATAATTAATTAGGAACCATTCTCTTTTTCTTCCTGCTTATACATGAGTCACCCAGGCTTAAGAAACAGGAGTGGGATAAAATAGTACAAACAAACTTTTATACCTGAGTAATTTTTATACACATATCTACAACATGTGGCATCACAATGCCACAGAATCACAGAAAATGTGTGGAAGGGACCTCAAGAGGTCACTTAGTCTGCCTCTCTATCCCAAGGCAGGATTAACTGTATCGAAACCATTCTTGACAGATGTTTGTATAAACCGATCTTAAAAAAATACCAGTGACAGAAATTCCACAGCTCCCTTAGGCAATCTACAAATTGCATCTAGTAAAAATTCAATGCAGCAAAAAGTTCTTACTGAAACACTGGTCTGCAAGATTAATTCTTTGTCAGTTTTAATGCACAGTATGGCACCCCTGAATTCATACAGATAATCACAATGCACACATATCTGTGTGACTAGGCATACAAGATGTATGTTGGTTTTCAATTCTACGAAGAGAGAATTTAGGCATAACTGATCATGAGTGCTCTTAAACTACTAAGCTACAGAGGACTTCATCATTAACCAAGGTACAAATACACTGCATTCTCCAATACAGTGTAATTTGTGTGCTAAATACATTTGTGTCTCTTACTTTCATATTATTTTTATACAGCATGATTGAGATGCTTTCATGTGTATGTATATATGCATGTACACATATCCTCCATGGGTGGTCTGTGGTTTAATACAAATTTATAATGCAAAGTATTCCCAGGTGGCCTATGTCTTTTGAAGCTAAAGGATCTAATGAAAAACAAATTAGCACCTTCACAAAAGAGGATTCTATGGTCAAGCCAGCCGGCTCTTGACACTTGTCTGCATCCTGATTTGCACTGAAGGGTCAATATAACAGTTTATTTGCAAGCATGATACGGGAATCCCAGTTGCTTGTAGTTAGGGTGTGGAATTCTCTACTAACAACATAACAAGCAGCAGGTTTTTATTTGCAAAGGCATCAATTCTTTCAAGAATTTAATACAGATTAACTAAGGCTTTTAACTTAGTTTATTTTTTTTCTGCTTTATGAGAACAATTTAACTAGACAAAATTTTCATGGTGGTAGAGAGAGAGGGTTCTTGCTGTTGTGGGAAAAGACTGCTTTAAGGCTTGAGTCCTGATACCTGAAAGAAAAAGGTATCAAAAATAGATCCAAAACTATTTTGAAAAGTGGAAAAATGAACAATTTCTTTTTTGTTTTTGTATCCCCTAGAAAAAAGTTTTGAACCCACCTAGTCAAATATTGACAACACTCTAGCAAAAAGTGTGTGTTGGCTTTTTCAAACAGCTGGAACATTATCTATAGATTTTTGCAGGTTCACAAGCCCTGTGCTCACATTTCCAGTAAAAGCTGCTGCCTAATATACAAAACTAAATGCCCCAGGGACATTGATGTGATCATATTTTTCTGCTGTTTTAAGCACACCAGCAGCCATTTGTAGAGTTTACACAGCTTTCTTGTCAATACCTGCTGGTCACAGTTGGTGAAAAAGCAGTTTCTTTTATGATCTGCTTGCTAATTAAGCATGGAAATAGCCATTCAGAGTGAAATTTTCAACAATCTGACACAAAAGGAAAGAGACAGATGTATTCTCAGAAAGCTTCAATCTTTATATCATTAGGATTCTGTAGTTACTGCAACTTAAACATAGCAGAAAATACTACGCCAGTTTATCATGCAACTTTTCTGATAAACTGTAACATAATGAATGTAGAATAGATGCTTTAACCCTGACGTTCCACAACAGAATTCTTCTAAGAAGAAAAGCTTAAAAGTATTGGAAGCTATCATAATATAGGTCAAAAATCTGCATTGTCTTCTGCTTCTCCTAATTTTCTTCAGTGATTCTTAATCTGCCCTTGTCTGTCGCCACCTTTCGTTTATTGTCATCCAACTATAACTTGTTTCTGTTGTCCATTCCTTTACTTGCAGGAAGATGGCAGAGTTTTCTCCTGTGGTGCCCTTCTGCACAAAACAAATGTACTAGGATGTATCAGCAAAGCTACTTCATTGCCCCATTTTAAATTCTTTGCTTTCTTGGCTTTCAAAAGCCAGTTGCTCCTTTGACGGAAGGCTACCTTCTAACATCTCATTGTTTCCTTATACTACTCCTTCTTGGGTTGTATCCATCTGTTCTCTCTTAGTTCATGCTTAGACTATGAACTTCTATAGGCAGAAGTCTTCGGCATTTGTACACCCCCACACAGTGGTCCCAGGCTTTAATTCCAAGACACATTGCAATACAGTAAATTAAAAAAAATCAGCTTTCCTCCAGCAGGTGAGATTTTACCTTTTTCTTAAGCCCCTTGAGCACAGGGAGGACAAACCTGGACTGGCTGGGAATCAAATTTTAGTACTAATTAAGATCAGGCTGCTTAATCTGAGTAGATAAGGAAATAGACGACATCAGTAAAAGTGAATCTTTTTTGAGAGGGGTCTTCAGATGGCAAAGGCATTAGTAGAACTACCAGAGGTTTCTGAAAGGCCTCTTCCCACTTGGAGCGAAAGTTCACTCCACAAGGAACAGTATCACATCCAAGCAAGTTTTTGATCACTTACAAGCCATGGCCAAAGTCTTTAAATAAAATATAATAAATATTTATTTATGTAATAATTTTTATATAATAATATATAATTTATATAATAAAGTTTTTGGTTGCAACTTTTAAGTTCTTGTCCACCTATGCCTTACATTCATCTTCTCCTCTAAAAATGGACACTTCACATAATTGTAAAAAAATGTACCTTTTGCAATTTTGGGCAACAAACATAGCAATAAAATATAATTTTAAAAATATCCTAAGGACAAGAATGCAACAGAAGATGCTGATTTTAAGGCAACTAGCATTAAAAAGCTTAGAAAGTCTAGTAGTTTAAAAATCTGAAAAGTGGAGGACTTTTCCACAGTTCAGGTAACAGAGATTACACATGAAACAGTAAGCTTCTACTAGCTACTGAATTGCCTTATCTACTTTAGCAAGGTAATAAAAGGACACAGCTGCTATTGGCAACAAAGGGTCATGTTCCAAAAGGAGAGTGTTACTGGGTGACAAGTCAATGCACACAGAGAAGACCTCAATCTACCACAGCAGACTGCTTTTAAGAAATAACTGTGGTACACCCCTTCCCACTATGAATAGTCTTGATCTTAGTTTGGATATCGCAGGTGGCAGCTCTCCTGCCCAGACACTGTCTAATGCTCTTAATGTCTATTCTGCTTAGCATAAATTCTATGATATAGTTCTGCTTGTAAAAAGATCTTTTAGTGTTACTACAAAACTGCTTTTGAAGAAAATAACACTTGAAAAAATTACATAGACTTTATTTTAAAGCCTAAATAATTTTTTTTTTCCATTAGTGACAAACTAAAGATCCCCTTGACAGATAATAGAACAAAAAGACTTCAGGAATAAACATATTTCATTTTAAAGACTAGTATTAATTCCCTGCCCTTTGGTCATTTTTTTTCAGTGATTTTTAGTAGTGATTGAAGTTGAGCTACCAAGCTGTCCGGAAGGAATACACAGTAGAGTTAAATAAAGAATCAAAATCCAGACATAGTGAAAAATACATTAAAAAAAAATCTAGCAAAACTTCTTAATTAAAGTTTTCCAAAGAGTCAGAAAGCCTTTAAATTTCAATTTGATGAAGTTCTACTGAAAGACACCTTCCTCTATCTGGTTCTGATAATTTTATTTCACCTTTCCACTGTAAACTTCTTTTTTTTAAATACCTTGTCACTTCATTGCTATTTATTCTTTGGAATGCACCTCTTGACTGAGATTTTGGCTGCACCTATAATGAAATATTTTCTGCTGCAGAATACTTGCAGCATGCCACAAACAGTCACCCATGCTGAGTTTTAACCTGCCTGCAAGTAAAATGACTTGAAACATATACGAAGTTGCACTGCTATTCCTTTTCCCCAAATATTTGCCACCTCAAAGGAAAACATGAGCAGAGTAATAAATGTTGGGGTAGGTGAGGAGAAGATCCAGAAACTGTATTTTAAAATTAAAGAAATAACAATATAAACAGTCAGAGGGTAAATGGTCCTTTAAGAGGCTTAGTTTAGGAGGACTACTTTTCAGAACCTGACAGAAATCAGTTAGTGTTAGAAGCCTGATATTCCCCTACATAAAATTCTTTGTTCAAATCAGGCTCTTATTAAACCCACTGAATAACACAGTAAAAGCAATAGCTTAATGAAATCTCTGAGACGTTCCTTACCCTGTAGCCCAGATCTCAGAAGTCAGGAGAATTTCATTTGGCCAGGTGAGAACAGAAAAGGCCATGGTCGCTTTTAAGACATGTATCATTCATCTCCCTTTCTCCCATTAAGCATTTCATCCTCTTGTGATCTTGGGACTCCACAGCAATTAGAAAGAGATGAAGCTGAAAAAAACCTATTGCCTCAATGCATTTAACGGACAGACAGTGAGTCTCTCTGCCAGGACATATGAAAGGGAAGGAGCAACCTACACAACAAAAGCAAGGTGATATCAGCTTCAGTCCCTTTAGGTTTAAAATGCTTTGTGATTTGCCTGAATAGTAGCAAGACTGCCACTAAGCCCTTATCAACTCGTAGTATTTATAGATGTATTTTTAATGAGCATTTGTAACAAGTGGAAAATAGTAAAGTTCAACTAACAATGGCATTACAAGTTTCTAGTATAATGTGATTTCTGTTTGATTATAAAGGTGGTACATATAGGACACGTAGAATGTCACATCACATATAGTCAGTTAATTAGTTTCTGAAGGAAAGCATGATTAATCAATTATAACTATACCATTTGCTCTCCACGAAGTATCTAGCTAACTTTATGCCACATCTTTGGCTTCCACTGACTGCTTCTTAAATTACCATACTTTGTTAATTGTAACTGTTGTCCTTTGTGAAATATATGTTAAAACAGGTAAACATAAAATGCCACAAAAATAAAAAATGGAAGAAGCTGATTTCCATAAACCAAAGTATTCTGGCTGCATCTTGCTGAAATGTCTAAAGATCCACCTAAACTAGATCACAGACAAAAGTAAGATAGGAAATGTTCCAGCAAGCAATGCTGTCAAACAGTAGCCTCACACATGAAAGCCTGCATCAGAGAACAAAGAACAAAAAGCCTTTGAGCTCCTTACAACTTCAACTGCTACTTATTAAATATCAGTCTACTTCTAACCATGTTTTTAAAAAGATCTGTCAATAAAAAAGGTCACAAGAAAGCCACCAGCTAAATTTAACATTTTTTTTCCTGTTTGAGACTGTTATGCAAAGGAGTTATCCCTGTGAAAAAATCCAACAACTTTCTATGAGGATGTAAGAAGCACACAGTGCTTTTATGCTTTTGCATAAAGTTCGTTTCACCCTGAGTAAGAACTTTCTGGCATAAAACTAAATTAAAAAGAACAGATGGTTGCAGGAACATAGTAAAAAAAAAAAAAAAAGGAAAAAAGAAATGGATATCAAAGCATCACCTTCTTCCCTAAATTTTCCCTGAAAGAACTAGAACAGGAAGCTTTAAGAAGTTTAGATAATCTAATCCCCGTAAGATTAAATCAAAAACCTAATATACCAAACACTTTACTTATAAAGAACTGACAGATACTCAACATGGGCTAACTTGGACACTACTAAATGGTCACTAGAGGTGTTCTCAAATATTCAGGAACTGAACATAATTAAATGGAAAAAGTCTTTACTGGAGGTTATTATTTAATATAGAATTCACCAAACACAGTTTGGTTGAAAGTCTTACCTTGTTCTTTACTTGCCCTGAAGACATGTCATTGCTGGTATTTGTTTACCTATGGTACATTTCCAGAAAAAAGAGAAAAAAACAGTACTGCTAGGTAAAAACCAAGAAGCATTAATAATGTGCATGAAAGCAAATGTATCTTAAAAAAAAAAAACAAATTCCTCACTTTCAGTCATTCAGGAGTTGGTTTTGTATAGCACTCAAACAGTGTTATCTCTAGAGAGACCACAGAGTTATACTTCCAGTTTACACCTGGGCTTCTTGAAAATCGACATCTTCTACTAGCATAAGATAGAGTTTATAAACAAAACAGTCCCCTAAGAGCTAATGTTGCTACAATCATAGCAAAATTAGCAGCTGTACATGAAATTGCCATGTGTGCTCACATTAATCTGTAAAGTGCACCAGCAACAGCTTCAGGACATCCTAAGTTTGAGCTACTACATGTGGGTGAACTCATTAGTGCACGCACAGAAAGTCTTCTCCTCCCTAGGGTGAGTGAAATGTATTTTCATCTTTATAATCCATACAAAAGCTTAATGACTTCCATGGCCCATGTTCGGACACAGGCATTACTTGATTTGACCTCAGTCTACAATGAGACAAAGTATAGATATCCACAGGTACTGTGAATATTTCCCACTATAACTGACACGTTCTTAAATATAGCATGGAAAAGTCATCAAATGTCAAGATGTTTAACAGATAAGCTTAAGGAATGAAGTTGTAAATTCAAGTTTGAAGTTAAGCCTGGCTTGAATCCTTTATTACTATTTAAATGTGTGCAGATTCTTTTTTGCAGTCTACTAATGAGTTGTTTCATATGCACGATCTGATCATGAAGGTTATGCTTAGTATTCTGCAATAAAAGAACATTTTAATTAAGTTATAAGAATATCAATTTCATTCTAGTCTTTGATAATCTTAGAAACAATTATGAGGCAGCAAGAATTGCAGAAAACAACTTTAGTATTATTTAATTTTAATAAGAAATCAAAGTTATGAGTAGAGGAGCATCACCTGTGGCTCGGGTAGTGGGTTGCTGAAGTTTTGCCGGGTGCAGAAGCCTCACAAGGCGGCCCTAGGAGCCCAGCAAGCAGGCAGGGTTCCTCTGAGGAAGAGGGAAGAACTAGAGACCAGGTGCTGCTGCGGCGGGTGTGCGAGGTTGTAAGGCAGGGCACAGGAGTTCTGCCCTCCTCGCTCGTGAGTCCAACGTATCTGTTTGTAGTCTGTGACTGCTGTTTCTGTCATGGTCTCCACCAGGCAGAGAGCTTGCCCAAGAAAGACTGTGGCGACCCAAACGGAGGGCCTGTTCCAAACTGTGGCTACACAGGTCTCTGGCTGCAGGGAGTGCCGGGGGAGGGCGGCGGACATTCCACTTGCATGAGGTGCAAAACGGTGGAAGATCTGCTCACTATGGTGGCCGAGCTGAAAGATGAGGTGGAGAGACTGAGGGCCATCAGGGACTGTGAGCGGGAGATCGACTGGTGGAGTAGCTCCCTGGCGTATCAAAGGGAAAGGCGCCGGGGAGATACCCCACAATTGGGGGCGGACCCCCTGCCCTGTCGGGCTGAGGAGGGGGAACTGAGGGATGGGGAGGGTTGGGAGAGGGTCCCTGCTCGGCGTCGTGGGCAAACCCCCCCTCTGCCTGTCACGTGTCCCCAGGTCCCCCTGGGCAATAGGTTTGCAGCCTTGGACATTG
>WKFP01014002.1:261244-275757 GCA_011057875.1 Pterocles orientalis | reverse complement strand
GTGGCCAAGAAGGCCAATGGCATCCTGGGGTGTATCAGAAGGGGGGTGGTCAGTAGGTCAAGAGAGGTTCTCCTCCCCCTCTACTCTGCCCTGGTGAGACCACATCTGGAATATTGTGTCCAGTTCAGGGCCCCTCAGTTCAAGAGGGACAGGGAACTGCTGGAGAGAGTCCAGCGCAGAGCCACGAGGATGATTAAGGGAATGGAGCATCTCCCTTATGAGGAAAGGCTGAGAGAGCTGGGTCTCTTTAGCTTGGAAAAGAGGAGACTGAGGGGTGACCTAATCAATGTGTATAAATATCTGAAGGGTCAGTGTCAGGAGGATGGAGCCAGGCTCTTCTCTGTGACATCCAGTGATAGGACAAGGGGCAATGGGTTCAAGCTGGAACATAGGAGGTTCCACTTGAATATGAGAAAAAACTTCTTTACAGTGAGGGTGACAGAGCACTGGAACAGGCTGCCCAGAGAGGTTGTGGAGTCTCCTTCTCTGGAGACATTCAAAGCCCGCCTGGATGCGTTCCTGTGCGATCTAATCTAGGTGTTCCTGTTCCAGCAGGGGGATTGGACTAGATGATCTTTCGAGGTCCCTTCCATTCCCTAACATTCTGTGATTCTGTGATTCTGTGAAAAGCATAGTAAGTTTCTCAGAACAGCTGAAAAACCTTTAGATCTGACTAATTAAAAGTACAGTAATGTATAATTCTGACAATGTAAATATGGATAACTCCTGTAACAATGACTATTATACATATTAATCTACTCTGTGGTGCATTTTCAGGGCTTCAAAATCACAAGCAAGAGTGACAGGGGTGAGTCTGGATGCTATTAAAAATAGTGACTTGTGTTACTTTATATAATCTATAATATCTATCTTAAGAGCTCTATTGTGCCACAGAAGTGTCTGTACAGACCACCACAGATGGGAGGAAATCTAAAAAAACAAACCAAAAAACCAACCTTGAAGACTGGAATTGAAGAATGTGCAATTAAAGTGTACTCGGTGCCATTTCATGTCTAAAATATGTAATCTTCTAGCTATCCCTTTACTGAGCCATTGCAAAATACTTCAGTCCGTCGTAAAAGTGCTATATTCATCAAGCTTCATCAGCTATATTTTAATTTGAAAGTTGGTAAGTGAAGGTGTATTTATAAATATAATTTTTTGTGAAGTATCTAGAAGGTAGCCTTATTTATTGAAACAATAAGCACTGTTCTTAATCACCACTGATACTACTAAATCACTTTAGCAGTAGTGTCTATTCAAAATTAGTTAGTTGCCTGAAGTTGTAAACTGTTGCCCTTGTGTATGTATCATGTTTCAAAACAGATCACTAAGTGAAGCAGCTCAGAATAGTCTGGTGTACTTAAAATACCTTTTATGTGGCTCATTTTTTCTGAAGAACAGATTGAGGAAGAAAAAGCAAAATTTAAAAAACATCCCATAATTTAAAATTCATATTTATTAGATGAGGAAAAAAGAACCTAACTACAGTACACTTAGGCTATTAAGATGTGCATAACAGGAAGTTTATATAATTATTTACTTGTAGAACTGTTAAGGATCACTGTCTGTCACAATTACAGCCACAGCACTTCATTCCCGACTGGACTTTGCCATTACCTGTTAGCCCACAGCATGGACCATGGGACTCATTGTCATCAAACCAATGAATCTCAATGTGCCATGTCAGTTTTAAGTACCACCAACTGCTCAAGCACATAAACATCAGCAACTAGCAGGTGCTCTGTAATACTGTATGCTATACCTAACTGTGCCCTACACTGTCCTCAATTTTTATTTTAAGAAATGCATTTTCGGTTTAAAAATTAGCAAAGGCTAAAAAGGTGCTGCCTGAAGATGTATCCAGTGTTCCAAAAGGATAATATGAGGAAGACAGGGGCAAAATAAAACCAAGTCAGTATAAAACATTAAAAAAAATATTTTTTACACTCTTTGAAACAGAAGGCAATCTGGTAAAATTTTACACTGTGTCAATAGGAACCAGCATAGATCTGTAATATTGTCTATGTATATTTTGCTTCAGTTTCCCTGAAAACAAATCCTGTAATTTAAAAAAGAAATCATGACATCTGGAGAGAGTTTAAATGTGTCATTTTTAAAGTGATAGATGAGATAGAATTAAAGCATTCTTTAAAACAGGGTTACAGGTATAATGATAATAAATCAGCATGGTAAGAGACAAGTAAAACTGTGAACTAATGACCTTTCAACTCAGGATTTTTTTTTGTTGTTTCTAAAAATATTTTTATAAAACTAAATTGAAAGATATGACTGGTTCTTCTATGACAGTGGTTGGGGGGGGCAGAGGAAGTATCTTTTTTTTCTGTCTTCAAAGAAACAAAATAATCACATTCAAAAAACACTCTAGAAACCCCAAAATTCAAGTTTAGGTTAAAGACATTTCCTAAAGAACATTTACCTCTCTATGTACCTGTCTTTAAACCTGAATAGATTGGTTTGCATTTGCAGTTAATTTTCTGGAAAATGCATCAAAACCAAAAAGCCTGAATAAAACCTCATTTACATTTAATGCCCAAGATATCAAAGCTTTAAAATGTACTAAGTTAAATGATTAGCAAGTGATTTCCTAGCAAAGCTTATCAATACAGGAAAACACATTACCTAACACAGAGTCACCACAGTTAAATAATAACAATGAAAATTCACTTTCACCTAAAAATGTTTCTAAAATCCAAAGGCAATCTTCTTCTATCTCATAGCATGATTATCTCTTTCATTGCTGAAAGAGGAAACTTGATAGAACCAGAAATGCTGCTAAGCCAGATTTATTCTTATTTGAAGATTGTTTATACTTGTTTTTCAAAAAGGCCTTTATCAAATCACTCCACTACAGATACAGATTCTGATGTCTGTTTAAGTGACTAAATCCCAAAAGTTAGATCCTTCTCACCATGAATTTCATACTTGAAATATAATCTTGGCTGTTGATATGAATAATACCTCATTTTCAGAAATTCCAGTAAAACTGAATAGTATTATTATAGAGATAGTTTCTCTAAGAAGTTGGCTTAACTTTGTGTACTATTGCAAAAAAAAAAAAAATTGGAAGATGTCACTCCCAGTCAAGACAATGTGAAGTTCCCCAAATATCCTTGGGTGCTAAACATATACATAGGAGTTCATCGCAAAAAAACCCACACCAAAAAACCTAAAGAATACTATGGCTACTGAAAGTTTTGAATCTATGTAAATAAAGATTTGGCAAAACAGTCTACTCTCACAGGAGCTGTCTAAACATTACTGCTTGGCAGGGGAGGGATATATGACAAGCATACTAAATTCTTTGGGTTTTGTAACCCAGGGAGAAAATAAAAACCAGAACAGAGATATAATTCTTAATGGTATCAGTGGATTAACTGTCATTTTCCTAGCCAAGTAATCAAGGATTAGAGACTTAGCTTCTGAAAGAAAGTTTTTGTTTCTAGTTTCCACTATTTCCACAAAATAAAGTCCCCACAAAACCCTGCCATCCAACAGATTGGAGATATATTCCCTAATGCTAAAGTAGAAGCCTGACAATCTTTGTGAAAACTTGCATGGCAGATATGCTGTGACAGGAAAATCTCAGTGTAAGTTTTTCTCTCTGCTGTCTCTGCATTTATGTTGATTTGCTTAGTTTCCCTAAGATTACTTCACAGGTGGGGAAGTGATCTCCAGGCAGGGAAAGTCTGGTCTCAAGGAGTATTTCTTACACAGTTTTGCCTTAGGACATGTCACTAGTGACATGCAGCATATTTTCTACATATGCCCATTAGCCAGACAATAATACGGAATACCTGCAGGTCGAAAAAAAAAAAAAAAGAAAAGAAGTATTCACACTGGTTCTCTCTTCCCATTTTGGTCAGTTAAAACATTTTAGACTTGCTAGACGATAAAAGCTAAGATCACCTCTTTAAGTGGCAGAGGGTTGAAAAATTTTCAGTCTCATACTGAAAAGTTCTATCTACTAGGACAAGAGGGAGGAACACTTGACCTGTCCTCAACTAAGTTTGTGAGGAGGTGAAAAAAAAATACATTAAACCCCCCCGCCAACCAAAACCCAAAACACAAAACCAGAAGCACAATCTATTGAAAACAGCTTTCCTTTCCAGGTTCTGGGAGGGCAGAGAGCTCCTTTGTAATGAGGAAACAGGTACAGGTGGGGATAGAAGGAACGCTCCCTTCTCCCTAGATCCATAATTTAACTGAAGAGTTGTTCTTTAGGTGTTTAAGTTGGCATTAGACTCACAATTTTAACTTTATTAGGGTTGAAAGTTATAGGGCACAAAGAGAGATGTTTGTGTAACAACATGATAGAAACAGGTATCTCTGACTTGTTGGCTTTCCCACTCTGAAAAGCACTACTTCATTTCAATCAATTATTATCTTGAGTTCCTAAGCTTCTGCCTGACTTCCTCAGGTTGAGAAAATAATTAGGAGTTGTGCCATTGGTGAATTTTGGGACTTGTAGTAATGTCGGGATTTTGCCCAAGACCCTAATCTCAGTCTATGATATGACCAGAGACTCTGGTAGCAATGGCAAAATAGGCTTTTCCAATTGACAACAGCAACAAACTCTTCCAGTGCAGGCAGCAGTAGACATGAGTAATAAAGCATTAAGTTTATTCAGCTTCTGTATAAGCTGTCAACAATTAATTCTGACGATGAGGTGAACAAAGAAACAACTAAAACCACCAAAGCTAGTGGAAACAACTTTTTGGGAAAAAAAGACAACTTCTGTACATCTTACTCCCTGCTGGTGTTTACTGCTTGTATACGGAGTGAAACAGTACTAACAACTTCTCTGTGGTCAGAAGTTTTAATTCTGATGCTTACTCTTACACTGTAGCTTATTTCCTTTACATCTCATGCTTTGTGTTGTGCAGAAGTCTAACACAGGTGATGCATTCTGTGCTTCAGTTCTGGCCAATCCAGGTAGCATGGAAGGATGGTCTACGCACAACAAAAGCACTGGCTCGAGCCAGACCATCTTCCAAAAATTTTCCTTCTAAATGAGTTAGTTAGTGCATTAGTGCTGAATCACAGCAGTAAGAGTAGCATAGAATGTTGATGCTTCAGAATACACACTTGTCTGGAAATAAAGGTCTTATATACCAGCTTACCCCTCAATATATACTATTTTTGCAATTTAGTAATTATTCTGTAATTCTGAATATCTTCAGTTACAAGCCATAGATCTTAAAACGATTCTAAAAATCTGAGTGCATTTTCAAATTACTTTATTCTTTAGAAAATTTAGTTCAAGCTGAAACTGAATAGTTATCTTAAAAATAGAAAAGTCTGTTTTGGTTTATACACCTAACAGAATAAATTTCTACTTGCCTTACCTGCTTTATGAAATCTGAGAGATATGTAATCAAAAAACAAGAATAATTTTTGGTTATATGATGACTAAGAATGCTTTACTTTTTTTTCTATTGAAACAACAGGAACTGATTGGAAACACAACCCACAAGTTTTATTGAAATGCTTAACATTACTTAAGTAATTAGAACTAGTGCATTCACAGAAGGAAACTAGAACATCAAGATCTTTTATTCTCATTTCAACAGATATATGCTTCTGAATAAAAGGAAATTAATTAAGAACATATGGTTAAAAAAATTGTTTTGTTCCAACAGCTATTGTTCAGTTGGCTGCCATCGACTTGCATCTCATCTCTTTATCATCATGTAAAACTTACTTACCTATATGAGATTATTTGATATTATTTCCAAATAATAAAAACCACCAAACCCAAACCCAAAACCTCCCACTCCAGACCTCCCTCACAGTAGAAAAATCTGGTTTCTTACGTTCAGATGGAATTAAAGTGTTTCCGTTTCTGCCCACTGTCTCTTATTCTGTCACTGGCCACGACTGACAGAGTATGGGTTCATCATCTTTGTGCTCTCCAATCAGATATTTATAAACACTGAGGTTTCCCTGAGCTTTCTCTTCAAGCACCCACATATATGACAGAGAAGACTACACGCATAGGATGAACTGCCTCCGATACATTTTTGGTATCTGAACCACAAAAATGGAAGACAACCTTCTCAGCAAGGCAGAGTACTTAAATGTCTGTAATGCTACTATTAACAACAAAGGAACTTGCCTACAAGGAGATCATCACAACAGTAGAGCCAGGCTCTTCATAGTGTGGCAAGGTGGGAGGTCACAAGACAACAGATCTAAGCTGAAACATGGGAGATTCTGACTGCATATAAGGAAAAGCCTTTTTACTATGAGGACAGTCAGACATTGGAACAGGTTGCCCCAAGAAGTGTCACAGTCTCTGTCCTCAGACATTTTCAAGACCAGGCTGGGAAAACCCTGAGTAACCAGGCCTGACTTCAATACTGACCCTGTTTTGAGCAGAGGGCTGGACCAAGATAACATCCTGTGATCTCTTCCAACTTGAATTATTGTTTGAGCCTATAATCTATGACAGAAGTGTTCACAATTCATTTTTAAGGAACTGAATAATGTCTGAGCTAGCTCTACCACTGTTAAACCAAAAAAATCCAGCCAAAACATTCAATATCTATGTTCTGGAAATAAGCACAGTATGAACCAAATAACACACTCCCCTGAGAACAGTATGGGAATAGGAAAAGGTGTCTTAAAGTAAAGGTAAGTAAGAGAAACAGATATTAAATGCTAATTCTATAACAAGTTGTAAGTACCCACACACACAGTAAGAGTCAAAATGGTACAGGAAACACCACTTTCAATAGACACACCATTATCTTGCACATTACCTAGGCTGTAGGTTATAGACTCTCATACTTTTAAGCTGGTCAAGATAAAGGACCATATTACGCACAGCTTCAAAATTATCTAAGTTTACAAAACAACATAAAAGACCAGCATCTCATTCTGGAAGAATTAATCTCTTCCCAGTTACAGCATGACTAAGGTTTTTTTTTGGACAATTATAGTTCTTGTTGCTGAGCAGTTGCGTACCAAGTCAGACGCAAGAAGCACATTCAGTACTTTCCTCATCCAATACCTAGGTTGGCTTCTCCAATATTTCAATGGAAGCAGGTGCAAGTCTTTCAAAAGTGACTTAGAGTGCACTGTGCAGATTAAATAACGGCTTCCCCAAGAGACTGAAGTGCTCCTGGTGCTTTAAAAAAATAAATGAGAAAACTGATATTCTCTAGAGATACCTTGGCACAATTACTCAGATCAGAGATGGAATGCTTCAAAACATGATGAACTTGTTTTTTCCATTCTTATCTTGATTATTTTAGCAAGAAAAGAGTTGGTTCTTGATAAAGGTGGGATCAGCTCAACTACAGCTGACCTAAACAGCAACATAAAATTACAGTGTTCTCAAGGTTTCTCTGATTAAGGAAAGAAACATAATGGAACTTGGTGTCTGATGCAATCTTGCTTGTTTACTGAGAGTGTTTAAATTCCACTTTTCTTAGTACAACAAAACACACGCAGGCAATTGTTTTCTGCTCCTTACTTCTCACTTTCATCTACCCTTCCATCTAAAGAGCTCTCACAAAGCAGTGTCTGAGTTCACACTTCAAGTAGTCCTTTATGCAAGGTCATGAGCATTTGGCTCATTTTCATCTTTTCCTCATTTCTTCTAAGAATTATTCAGCTATGTTACTTTACTGAGTGACATACCTTTGTTTTGGTACTTCTTAAATGAAACGCAGTGGCTCACCAGCTTCAGTTGTTACAAACAGAGTTTAAATTATTTTGTCATCCTACCTAAGTGTGAAAAATAGTGACCCCATGCTTCTCTGGGGAAGAATTCAATCAGTATGTAACCTTAAAAGCTAAAGTGCTTTTACAGTTTACCTGTCTGTCCACTAATGCAACTACTCTCAATTACTGTGATTGTAGCATCCAAGAATCATGCTAAATGACTGAATCAGTTTCTGCCTTTTATGCAGAAGACGCAAGCAATGCAAGGTATGACCACTCTTCTGTGACACTTCTATTATATGGAATTGTTCCTTTGTTAGCTTACCAAAGAGATAATTTTTTCCTTCAGCGGAATCCCACTCTTACTGTCAACAAATTCGAATAAAACATACAATAAAGGAATAGGGGTCCTTTCTGGAGAGACAAGAACTAGCTAATACAATTCTGTGCTGCGCTATGCTAATACTCACACGTTAATCTTTCTGACAAATGGAGGGGAAAGACAGCATATACGCTGAGATGATATATAAAAACCTAAAAATAAGGGTTTCCATTTAAGAATTAGAATGGTAGGGTAACATTTAGGGCATGCAGGCTGTCTTCCACAAAAAAAATCCCAAAACCCAAAAACCAAAAACCACAAAACCAAAACCCAAACATTCACCATGCTTACGAAAGAAAAAAACAGAAAGAGAGAGATAAAACGGAACTGGCTATTTTACTTAAGAGCAAATAGCAAGAATTTCAAGGTTAACAGATGTTATTTCTTTATACTAGCCTCAGTAATGTCTGAACACAGAACTCATTTAAGGTGACCACAAATGAAGAGCAGGGAGAAGGATGATCATCTGCCACAGCCAAAGCCCCTGACTTTGTAATGTTAAAGAAGTGAGTATGGGGGGCATGCAAGATTAACTTCACAAGGCTAATTTTGGGTGTCTCAGATTTTATAATGCCAGTGTTAGAATTGCTCCTTTGCAAGATGGACATTTTCAAATTCCTTTTTTCATCTTACACCATGCTCAAAGTAAGACAGTCAGAGTATGGCAGGCTGCATATATTTAAACTAGAACTTGGCCAATGTTCTGGGACTAAAACCTTGGCTTAAGGCTCCGTCCTTCCCCCAACTTCTGGTTCAGCTTCAGCACTGTAGCATTATCACATTCTTACAGCATCTATGTTTTTCTCCAGGAATTGGCTATCACTGCTACAGACTGTTAATTTCTAACCTCAGCTATCTGTCAACACATGGCTGCTGATGGATTTCAGACACCAGTTATATAGATGATAAAACACTAGCTTTCCACAACAAGGCGCTACAGTTGAGACCTTCCACACACAGATGCTGTCCAACTGATGATCACTCACAGCAGAAAACAGCTTTTTCACTGAAAGTAAGTCTGAGCTTTTTTATTCACCAGTAAAGTCAAGTCCAGTAGGTACAAAACAGACTCTCAGTTCTTGTATTTTCTGCACCAAATACAGAATCTGATGAAGGGCAAAGAAGGCCATACTTAGAAATGGAATGCAATGTGCAATCATTTTTTGGTCTGTAAGAGGTGGGTTGGCAGGAAAATGGATGGCACTGGGCTCTGCAGGTAAAGACAGTCCTATTTTATATGGGTGTCATATAAATAATACATACCACATAATACAAGTCCAATGAGCAAAGACCATGAGAGTAACATAGAACCTAATTTATCACAGGATTAATCCCAGTCATTCCTTTTACCTAGACTTCATTAAAACATGGACATCTGTCTTTCCACCCTGTTGTTCAGTGTTTCATACTCTGTACTCCCTCATTAAGAACTCAACAGCAAATTTTTCATTATATTCTACTTACTCTCTCTTCAAAATAACAGTTTCACATGCAGCAGGTTACGTCTGCTATTTGGCAAGAAGGTCCAACAGTATTTCTAACCTGTCTGCATTTTCACTGGATAGATCTTTAAGGTCCCTTCCAACCCAAACCATTCTATGATTCTATGATTCTATGATTCTATGATTCTATAATGTGAATCTATTGCTTGAGTACATGAAGTAATTATTGTCGACAAATGCACACAATACACCTTAATTTGCCAGATAGGGTCTGAGGTCACATCAACATAAGAAAATTCAGGAATATTAAACCAAATTAAATCTAAAATATATTGATCCATGTGGATACATATGTCTTAAGAAATAAAATGGCCATTCAGTGAAATGCACTGAATGGAGACAAGGAAGAAGTGCTACATGTTTATGGACTTAATATGATTTAAATAAAAAAGTTTAGTTCACTTTAGCTTTGAATGCTCCCTGTACATATGAGTTAACAAACTTCTGTGACTTCAACTTACTTATGCATGTAACTCTCCTTTTCTTTTTCCCCAGCTACAGTGCAGCTGTACTGAAACAGTGCTTTAGACACCAGGTATTTTTCTAACAGGTCCTCTATCCCTCTATTGGTCAGCATGCTGCAAGATTTTTCCATTCTGCAGATAACCCTCCATTTTAATCTTGCCCCAGAGTAATATTACATGTCTGCATTTAACTACATCTGACAGTTATTAGCTTGAATACTTAACTAATCTAAGTTCTTTTGTACAAAATGTGACTGTATTGTTTCTCCCAATTTAGCATAATTTGCAAAGCTGGAAGCCTTTATTTCAATACCACAACCCAAATATCACCTAAAAGCAATTCAAAGTGCCAACTCCTTAAAATAATCTTAAACTGAAAAAATAAATTTCAATATACTGCTTTTCTTCTGCAGAGCTCCTTTTCAAGATGTGATATGCCATCGGCTTTTTTTTAAAAAAAATCTTTGTCTTATTTAACTATTAATTGAATATATGGAATGTATTCCAATATTAAACGAACACCCTTCTCAAAAGCACTCAATGTAAGCTCAATTTAAGCAGCTGTAACTTCAACCACAGACAGCTCTACGGATTCTCTTATAAGGAAGAACTGCCAGCTGTAGGAGATCAGGTTTGAGACCATTTAAAGAACCTGAAGGTGCACAAGTCCATGGGACCTGATGAGATACATCCGCGGGTCCTGAAGGAACTGGCAGATGAAGTTGCCAAACCGCTACCCATCATACTTGAGAAGTTGTGGCACTCTGGTGAAGTTCCCACAGACTGGAAAAGAGGAAACATAACCCCCATTTTTAAAAAAGGAAATAAAGAAGACCCGGGAAACTACAGGCCGGTCAGTCTCACCTCTGTGCCTGGCAAGATCATGGAGCAAATCCTCCTGGAATCTGTGCTAAGGCACATGGAAAACAAGCGGGTGATTGATGACAACCAACATGGCTTTACCAAAGGAAAATCGTGCCCGACAAATATGGTGGCCTTCTACAACAGGGCCATGGCACTGGTGGATAGAAGAAGGGCAACTGACATCATCTACCTGGACTCGTGCAAAGCCTTTGACACAGTCCCACATGATATCCTTGTCTCTAAGTGGGAGGGACATGGATTTGACAGAAGGACCACTCACTGGATAAGGAATTAGCTAGACGGCCACACTCAAAGAGTGGTGGTCAGTGGCTCAATGTCCAAGTGGAGACCGGTGACAAGTGGTGTTCCGCAGGGGTCAGTACTGGGATCAGTGCTGTTTGACATCTTTGTTGGAGACATGGACAGTGGGATGGAGTGCACCCTCAGCAATGTTGCCAATGACATCAAGCTGTGTGGTGTGGTGGACACGCTGAAGGGAAGGGATGCCATCCAGAGGGACCTTGACGGGCTTGAGAGGTGGGCCAATGCAAGCCTCATGAAATTTATCAAGGCCAAGTGCAAGGTCCTGCACATGGGTCGAGGCAATCCCAAGCACAAATACAGGCTGGGTGGAGAGTGGATAGAGAGCAGCTCTGAGGAGAAGGACCTGGGGGTATTGGTGAATGAGAAGCTCAACATGAGCTGGCAATGTGCGCTTGCAGCCCAGAAAGCCAACCATGTCCTCGGCTGCATCAAAAGAAGCATTAGCAGCAGGTCAAAGGAGGTGATTCTCCCCCTCTACTCTGCTCTCATGAGACCCCACCTGGAGTACTGTGTTCAGATGTGGGGCCCCCAACATAAAAAAGACATGGACCTGTTGGAGAGAGTCCAGAGGAGAGCCACAAAATTAATCAGAGGGCTGGAGCACTTCCCCTATGAGGGCAGGCTGAAAGAGTTGGGGTTGTTCAGCCTGGAGAAGGGAAGGCTCCGAGGAGACTTAATAGCAACCTTCCAGTACCTGAAGGGGGCCTGCAGGAGACATGGGGAGACACTCTTTATCAGGGTAAATTTAGACAAGACATTAGGAAGAATTTTTTCACTGTGGGGGTGGTGAGACACTGGAACAGGTTGCCCAGAGAAGCTGTGGATGCCTCATCCCTGGAGGTGTTCAAGACCAGGCTGGATGAGGCTCTGAGCAACCTAGTGCAGGGTGTCCCTGCTCATGTTTCTATGATTCCAGCAGAACTAATGTTATGTTTGCAAGTACTTGTGCTAAAGTATCTGGTGAAATCTGACAATTAAAAAACACTGTTTCAGTTACTAAAGAAGGTGTATTACTGCCTTTGTTGACAAACAGGAGGGAAAACATCATTAGAGTAAAGCAGTTTATTCTGTTTACTTGGAAGCAAGCCTATGAAAAAGCATTGTGAACATATGTTAAAGTATATAAATACATGGAACTAGATTCTTTAAGCATGAAGCCAGAATTTGAAAAATTTACTCCTTTAAAGTCTATGTAATGTTCAGAAACATTAAATATCAGTTCTCCACAAATATGGTTTTTTAAATGTATCTTTTGGTAGGACAAAACTGAAAGTGTTCAAAGTCACTAGCTAGTTTTGAGACTGTGCTGGTGGTAGCACTGCTGGAAATTCAAATCTCTACTTCACTCAAGTGTACTCTACTAAATAGACAGCTTTATTGCCATCTGAATACTTTCCAGATCTTTTCCCCAAATAGCACATTATTGGTAAAACAGGTGATTTCCAGCTCTCCCATTGCAACCCCATTTGTCCAAGGAACTCGCAGTAACCAGACGTGATGCAGTCTTCTCTCTCAGATGCTTTTGGCACACATTAGCACAGCTCCTCCTGCTTTTGGGGTAATGCCAATGTCACCATTCTTCTCCAACTGTCAGAAAAGGCATGACAGGAAACCAAGAACAACTGTATTTCCTGGAGGGATTTGAACATAAACTTTCTACTATACCTGCCCATACATTTTCAGATGCTAGAGGAAAATTAGGAAAACAAGGTCCATTCTTCCCTCATTTTCTGAAACTAGGTTACTTTGCAGGCATTAATTAAATAACCCAAGATGAAAAGTGAAACTGTCTCTAAGGCAGTTAAAGACAGCAAGATCTAAGGTGCAGTCCACTTCTTTAGAGGAGGACTATGGGCAATATGGCAGTATTATCCATCTCATTAACATTTAAAATAATAAACCAGTTTCAGTGTAAAGGTCCAAATCCAATATTCTACCACTAAATATTCTGTGAACTAGCAGTGTGGACACTCTCCCAGCATGTAGAAAATGTGGATTCAAAAGCACATAGGAGACAACTCAGGTTTAAAACCTGAACGAGTCCTATGTTCACACATGCTGTGCTACTAAATTATACACTCACTGTCATGGCCAGTAGCTACTACACAGAAATGAATGACAATATACTGAAGATCCCTTCAGAAAAAATGAACTATAGGCGTCTATATCTTTTCGCATCTCATTACTTCCAAGTATTTTTACTTGAAAATGTGACAAAAATGTCCCAAATCCAGAGGTCATTTACATCTAAAGCTGGTCAGCCAAGGATTTGTTCACCAAGAAATATGATGCTATACCCATATGATGCTATAGACAGTTTCTTAAAATTAAATGAAAAAAATATATTTACCCCATGCAATGTATAAGCAAAATGTGGCAAGACAAAGCCCCAATTCTGCCCAATTTACTGCAGTCTAAATACCAGGCAAGTACCCAAACCACTGAATAAATACCAGATGAGTACCCAAACCACTGAATTGTTGATTCTGTCAAAATGCAAGTGAACAGGTGGGTTTTGACAACGTGGTGTCATCTACTGAAAAACATTTCAGAAGAAAATTCCATCCTAAGCAGCACTCATCAAAAACTGCAGTTGAACAGGGTTTGAGGTTTCATTTCAGAACTCATAAAATACATTGGAAGATGAAGAATGACAACCAGAGAGCAAAAACAGAACTGGAAAGCAAGTGTGAGGGAAATAAAATGAAAAAAAAAAAAAGCAAAACCATAACCACAACCCCCCCACCACCACAATGTCCCTGTTCCCCCCGCCCCAAAAAAGTATCAGAGAAGCCAGAAAAATAAAGGATAAATATGTGTCAAGGGAACCACAGACCTAAAGGAAAAAAATCTGAAAAAACAGACTGTATGAAAAGAAGTCTGTACCTAGATATTGATTATACTTAATGTCAGACAACAGGAAACAGACAAATGAACAAAAAACCAGAATTCATAAGAAATGTAAAAACGTGTCCTGGGTTAAGTTGAGAGAGTTAATTTTTTTCTTCTTTTCTTCATAAATAGCTAGCAAGAAGCTATGTTTTGGATTTGTGCTCAGGAGAAGCTGATAAAACCGATGTTTTGTTCTGCTGCCAAGGTCAGCAGACAAGCGAAGAGACACAGTCCAGCTGCTGGCCTGAGATTTGCTCTCAGGTTAAGACTGAGAACCAGACTGACCAATTATTTATTCCATACCATGCACGTCATACCCAGTATATAGGTGAGGACCCTTCTGGGAGATTGTTCTCTTTTGCTTCCCTTGGGCTTTGGATCACCTCGCTTCAG
>WKFP01014002.1:237581-261224 GCA_011057875.1 Pterocles orientalis | reverse complement strand
AGGCCTTTCCCCCCCCCCCTCCCTCCCCCCCACTTAGCTCAGCTCTCAGCCTCGGATGCTCGAAATAGTTATCTCCGTTCCGTGAGTTTCGGGATCTTCCCTCTCTGGGGGGATCATTAGCTGTCTCCAGGTGGCCGTTTTCCCCCCACTTTGGTCAGCTCTCAGTTCTCGGACTCTCGGGCTGTTATCTCCATTCCGAGAGTGCCTCCGGGAGCGGTGCACCACCCCCATTTGGGGGAATCGTGAGTGTAATTCTGGGATCGTTAGCCGGCAACAGGCTGAGCCTTTGGTCATCGAGTGGGGAGGCAGTATCACTGTGTATCATTCATTCTCTCCCTCCTCCAGGGTCGTTGTCCGGGAGTGGGCTGGGCCTTTGGTCACTGGGTGGGCAGTATCACTGTGTATCACATTGTATATTTGTATATAGTATTATTTTCAATATTATTGTAGTTTAGTTTTGTAATATAGTTATTAAATTGTCCTTATCTCAACCCATGAGTCCTTTTTTTTTCCTTTACCCCAAAAACTGGGATACACATTTAGCAAAAGTCACTTGGCTAGTCAACACTAGAGGATCTACCAATTGGGCTGGGCCTGCCCAGTCAGAACCTTTTCAATTTACCCCTTTAATTTTCTCCCCTATTATTGGGTGGGGGCAGGAACTGTGTGAGTGGGTATGTGTCACTTGGCCCCCAGCCAAGGGCTAACCCGTAACATTCCTATAAGTAAAAACAAAATGGGACTAAATGACACTGAATGTTCCTCCATCCTCAACACAGAACAGAGCATCTTCCAAAAAAGTAGCTGTATTATATATTAAACTGATGAAGAAAAACCTTATCAGCAAAGAGGTGGGTGGGACCTTTGCCACCTTTTGTGAGTGGGTGAAAACCACTTACAGCCCTTCCCATCTTACTCAGACTTCCTAAAATCATTCCTTTCACATTAAATGAAAAGGGAACAATTTATAAAACTTCAGATAAGCAAAATGTTTTCCTTATAACCTTACAAATTAGATTGGAATATTCAATACTCACTTTTCAGAGTCATCCCATATTAAACAGGAACATATTACAGCTAACTAGGTATTTACTTAGCATCAAAATAAGAATAAGTAAGACATTAAGAGGTCAAGATGAAGTATTTTATGTTTGGACACTTAGCTAACTGGAAGGTAGAACTCATGTTCTGAGGAATTCTGAAGCTTCACTAGTACAAGAAGCAGCAAAATTCCTTAGATAATCTTGAGAAGGGGAAATAAGTTTTCCCCAAACTTTTTGTTAAAAGAAAAAAGAGATCTTCCATTAAGTTAAGTGAAACAAACTCCCCTAGCTATATAGATTTCCTGCTGCCAGCATGATGAGCTCTGTCCTACAACTGGGATTCCTGGGACCTGTAGTTATCTTAGTCAGTCAGGAGTAGGAAAGACAGCAATTCTGTTAGACAGAATTAATATTTTCTCATGAAATATTAAGCTGAAGCAGTGTGTCAAGAGATACCTTCCTTCCAAAAGTTTCTGACAAATCCTACACCGATATCTAAAATTCCTTCATGCTTTATGTAAGTACATTTTTAAGTGGTAAAAACAAGCTCACCTGAGTTACATACTGCAGTAGATTTAAACCTCTGCACATGAGGCATACTGTTCAGTGAAGACCCATATAGAACTTCTCTCATTCAATAGCTATAAAACCAAAACTTACTTCTGAGCCTTACCCAATGCTTCCTATATAACAACTCACTGTGCATGCTTCGTTGCTCCACCTGTTTAAAAAAATAAGATTATAATAATATTGTAAAATTAAACAAACATAGTTATAATCTCATTATCCTCATTAAAATCTACAAATGAAAAATTATAAAGTATTTGTTGCTCTTATTAACTGTGCACTATGAACACATTCCATGGGAGCACGATCAGCAGCACATGACTGCACAGGCAGAGACTGTCAAAATACTAATGCACATATAATAAGCTATATGCAGAGACAATTATTATTTTTAGATTAATAATTTTTAAAAATTGCTCTGCAATCCTAACATTCTTCTTTCTCTGAACTTTTTAGCACGGAATGTTTTATAGACAAATGCAAAAATCACCTCCATCAAAACAAATACTTGCAATTTAAAATGTAGACAGTTATTTCCTTCCTCACATATCTATACACAAATTATTATTTCCATTTCATAAATGAGAATACTCTAGGATCACAAAAAATAAGTCAGAAGCAGCAGAGCAGACCATATTTCTCTATCTACAGTGTAAAGTAATATGATCAGCTCATACAGGAATAACGTTAAAACATGTATAGTATTGTTCTACAATTGGCTGAACAGTTAATTGCCTTGATCAGTATATATGACATACTCTGGGGGGGAAGGTGTCTTGGGTCTGGCTGGGATAGGTTAATTCCTCACAGAAGCTGGGAGGTGGGCATAGCCAAAGAGATATTAGATACATGCTGGCATCATGCCCGGGTTTTAAGGGGAAGGCAGCTGCAGAGGGCCCCCCTTTTTTGTGAAGCCCTTGGTGGTGAGATACTCATTGTATCAGTGTTTCCATTGTATTCTATACCTTGTCTTATTGCTATATTCTCTTTTCTTTTGCTTTCCTTGTGTGGTATTATTAAAAATCCGTCGTCGTCTCAACTCACGAGGTTCTACTTTTTCTTATCCTTCCCCATCTTACCGGGAGGGGAGGGGGAGGGGGGTTGCGACCCCGTGGTGGTGGTCCTGACCCAAGGCAGAAGGTTAATGGGAATTTTATACATTAAATGCTAGAATTTTTACAGAAACAAAACAAAACTAAACAAAATACTTTAACAGCAATTCCTTCTAGTGCAAGCTAGCATAAATGTAAACATCTCCCAGTGGTCAATACAGGAGCTATGTTCAATGTCTGTGTACTCCTATTGGCTTCCATTTAACTGAAGTAAACTGCTTCATTATAGAAGCAAAGTAGAACAATTCTTTGGAGCATTAAAGCACAGTATTCTGTGCATATGACCACACAAGGATTCAAAAGAAAAGAGATACCATGCTCTTCTGAATACCTGATTACCTGACTTTGAGGAATGACTCTTCAGTGAAGATTTATATTATTTCCAGTTTCTAAAATTCCATACATAAGTATCATAATAGTCCTGTTTTCAAGATAAATTTAATTTTCAAATTTCTGTTTTCTATCACTGGCATTATTTATGCTATCAGGATACAGGAGATAAAGTGCAAGCATAAAAAGCCAGCCATCAAACATTTAAACAAATGTCTTAAACTTCCATAATTTTGCCGAAGGGAGATTTAAAAAATAGTGAAAACAGTAAAAACATTCAGCTCTCTAACCTGCTAAAGAGGCCTAATAACTGACGATTTTTTTCACTGTACAGGCATAGATCTTACTTTAGGATCCAGAAACTTAGAGCTAACATAAGAATGCAGTAGAGTATGAAAGTAACAAGCCTTTTATTTTTCCTTATTCTCCGGTGCACATCAGATTTTGAATTTAGAAAACCCTAGAAGCACAAAGAATTTCATGCATTGTAGGGATATTTTATTAATCTGCCACAGGAGTGGAAGGAAAGATATCACAGCCAGAAAATCAGTGATGCATAGGTTACCAAAACTACTGGAAGACTCAACATGTACTAGTCTAAAACAAAATCAAAGCCGTAAAATGAAATTCTGCAAAGTAAGTAAACAGATTAAAAAACCCCAACAAAACACCATCTAACTAAATGGAGCTATTTATTTACAGAACTAACTAAAGGTAGCATGTGTTACAAACAAAGCAGTCAGATTTTTCAGAGACTGACAGAACCTAATGTTTGGGAATTAGGTCTAAAAGATGTCCAACTGTTGCAACCTAGAAAAAAAATCTTAAATGCTTATTTCCATACTGCATCTTAGGAATCTGTTATTAGAAAGCGTCAAAGTCGACAATCGCAAATGATTTTCCATCTTAAACTTGACAGTACTTTCCTTTATAAATGGTACAACAGGAAACACGGCAGTGTGGGAATTAATGTGAGGCAAGTCTGGAAGATGCTTGAGATTCTGGCTGTTATAAGACAAGACTTTTTTATCCTGAGAATTATCTATGTTTCCTTCATATATGACAAGGTCATATGAATATTTCACTGCAATAGCTGTGTAAGGTTTATCTTAAAGAATTAGTTTGTCTAGAAACATTAAATAACAAATTCTGAAGTTCCAGTCAAAATATAATTTTTTTGTATTTTGTGTTAGAAACTATTGCTTGCAAGGCTTGATTGTCTTTCATTTAATAAGGTCTGCCTACTGCATAAAATGCACAGAACAGCTTAGCTGAGTAATATGGCATTTTTATGGCTATGATTTTAACTAGTTAACCCAAGGAAATAGATGACAGGTATATTCATTTAAAATCTTACTGTTAAAGTAAAGCTGTAAACCTTTTCCTTCCAGAAATAATCCTCAAACTGATTGCTGTCAGCTGATTGCTGGAGGGAAAGTCTGTCAACCAAGGAGGGTGGAGACAGGAGAGACAAGCTCCCTCTTCCCATGTGTAACCACCTTTCCACAAAAATGAAAGCTAAATCTGACATAATCTTTGTAAATTAAAGATCTATTTTGTATGAACCTTTAAAAAATTGTTCTGTATAGTAGTCAATACATTAATTCAGGGAAAACTACATCTAACTAGACTCCATTATCAAAAGACATGATGTTATTCAAGTGCACAGAATGAAACCCTGTATTTTTGTTCCTTAAAAATGAAAGCATACTTGTAAGAGTTGATTTTGGATACTGAGGGATATAGTCTGCCGTTCATATTCTTCAAAGAAATTCGTATCAAAAGCCAAACTCCTACCAAATTTCTAGTTCTAATAGATATTGGCCCTGTACCGTTCATTTGTAGATCACCTACCTGCTTCAGAGAGTGTAATGAAGATCATTAATATCTATAAAGAGTTTTGTACCTAGTAAGTACTATGTAAATGATAAAATATGACAAGGACAGCAGTAGCCCAGTTTCTCTCCGTGCAGAAACTAAAAGTTGCGCTTAGTATTTGGATTACTTTATTTACTCATGTCTAAAAAACAGTATCTCTAATAACTGATAGTTTGCCATTTATCAACACATGTATCTCCCTCCTATCTTGCTTTTGGGCTTCCAATTTTTTTCAGATATCCACTAAGATCCCATGGTAAATAAATACAACCTTAGAACATATTTTCTATTATTGATCTCTGCAAAAAATGTAGTGTCTTCTGTTTGCAGTTTATACAAAGTTTAATTAGGCATCTTTTTTTCCCTTTGAACACTCTTTAAGATAAGAAAAAGGTAAGACTTGCAGAGAGTTAAATGTAATACACAAAATGGGTGGTTAGCACTCCAAAGAATCATAGTAGGGAAAAAATATTAAACAATTTTCTCCATTGTTCTATAGGTAATGTGTAACATTTTACCTAATAACCATATCTGCACTTTTTATAGCACCAGTTGAAAAGAATTTGCTCTGCCTTTCCAACTTAAACAGATGCACAGCATTAAGAAGAAATTATAGACAACAACAAAAAGAAGAAAAAACAAAATAAATTATTTTTTAAATTCAGATTATGAGCATATGCATTTATATTGATTTTGGAAATAAAGATAAAGGCTAGAGCTGCATACTTGCACAAGTGTCCATTAGCACTTTATCAATTCCCACCTGTTCACTGCAGCTTAGATGCCAAGAGCAATTTCTCTCCAAATTCTGGAGGCATCCTGAAATGCCTCAGCATCATCCAGAGAAGTAAAATTCTTCCATTTTTCTAATGGAGTTTCTACAGAAAACTAGTTCAGAATCAAAGTGCAAAGCCTAGACTGTTTCTCAAAATCAGCATCAAGGTATTGAGTAGAAAGAATAGTTAGATCATCACTGTGTCCCTAGGACACCTATCTTCATTTCATGGAGGAGAAAAAAGAGAATCAGCATTTTCAATATTATAAGTACTACCTTTTGCAATATTCTGCAAATGGAAAGCCTTCATTTCATGAAAAGGTTCCTTTTCCTCACTTTGCTATGCACAAACACACACAAAGAAAACACAGCTTTTTAGATAAAAGCAAATGCACCAGTGACTTTATAAGACAACAGAAAACTCATTTTGTTCAAGCAATATTGAATAAAATTTCCTGAGACAAAACAGCTTGATACTAAACCAAACTTAAACAGAGCACTGAGGTTCACCCTAGAAATCGTGAGCTTTGCTTATAATGAGTGTAGTCAAGTGTCTCTTTGCTTGCTGCTGCTGGGAAAGCAGCTGAGTGTGGCACAGCAAGAGGAGATGTGGAATACAGATGCAATTTTTCTCAAGTTTTTTTGCCATTTGAAGCAAGCATATATTTAAAAGCCCTTGCATTTTTTTAACATAAGATACACAATTGCTTCAGCTGAATGAAAGGCCATTTAGGCTTCATGAACTTCAGCCATAGACTGATTAATTCACCCCCTTTTCAAAATCAGTTTCAAGACCACACACTTCAAAATCTCCATAAGTATGTCAAACCCAGAGGATCTTTCTCCCTTAAAAATGAGGAGAGGAAACAAAGTTAATGTAAAAAAATGCACTGTGTGACATATAAAATAACATTTTCTTCCCTGCATCAAAAGCATGGTATGGGTAATTCACACTCATACACTAAAAGGTAGACAAAAGGACAACCGTTAATTAGTGTGTGTGTGCACAAAGATGTGCCAGTGCTATTAAATCAGAACAAGGAAAGGAAAGACATTTTTATCTGTTAGTTATCCTGGCCACACAGCAGTAGTAATCTACATTATTACTTATGAAGTGTGCAAGTGAGGTGAAATTAAAACTGATGGAACTGCTCGGCTCAGAGTATTGTGATCAGTGCCACAAAATTCATCTGGAGGCCAGTTACTAATGGTATGCCTCAAAGGGCTGGTACTGGGGACAATGCTGTTTAACACTTTCATTAATGACCTGAATGATGGGATTGAGTGCACCCTCAGCAAGTTGGCAGACCACGTGAAATCGGGAGTAGTTGTGCTGCCATTCAGAGGGACCTCAACAAGCCGGAGAAATGGGTTGGCAGGAATTTCATGGAGTTCATCAAAAGGAAATGAACATTCCTGACCTGGAGAGGAATAACCCTGTAGACTAGTAAAAGGCTAGGGACCAACCAGATGGAAAGCAACCAGGCAAAAAGGATGTGGGAAGTCCCGGTGGACAAGAAGTTGAACACGAGCCAGCAAAGTGCCTGTGCAGCAAAGGTGGCCAACACCCTCCTGGGCTGCATTAGGAAAAGCACTGCCAGTAGACTGAGAGAGGTGATCCTTCGCCTCTGCACCAGTGAGGTCACATCTGGAGTACCGTGTCCAGTTCTGGACTCCCCTGTACAAGAAGGACATGGACATACTCATGTGCATCCATTAAAGAGCCACAGAGATGACATGGGTATTGGAGTATCTATCATACGAAGAGAGGCTGGAAGAGCTGGGTTTGTTTAGCCTGGAGAAGGCTCAGGAGGGATCTTATCAGTATGTACAAATACTTGATGTGAGGGAGAATAGAAGACACAGACAGACTCTTCTCAGTAACATCCAGTGAAAGGACAAGAGGCAGAAGGTGTAAACAGAAATACAAGAAATTCCATTTGAACACAAGAAAACACATTTTTTGTATGAGGGCTGTCCAACACTGAAATAGGTTGCCTAATGAGGCTGTAAAGTATCCATCCTTGTAGATACTCAAAACTCAACTGGAGATTGCCCTTGGCAACATACTCTAGGTGACCCTGTTTTGAGCAGGGGGATTGGACTAGATGATTTCCTGAGATCCCTTCCACCTTCTCTATTTCTGTGATTCTGTGGTTATATATTCATTTGATCTTTTGTGTAAGCAGCTCCATTACCATTTCCGTAAAGGTAAACTACCACTAACATGATAATGTTAATGTTCTGTCCTCATTTTTCAATGTATCACTTACATGACATACTCCATTTACAATTAAAAATTTTAAGTATGAAGTAAGAATAATACTACACCATCATATCTACATGGAAATCTTGTAACACTTTGGGGATTAAGCAAAATCAGCACTAGTAAAGGGTTAAAAAAAGTTGCAATATCAAAATGCAGTAAAAGTAGGATACTTACTATTTTAAAAAAGAAACATTTTAAAAATACAGTTGTTTCAAAACCACAATTTAACTTAATTAATGAAACGTATTTATTTTTATATTTTTATTCCAGCTCAAGTTATTCAAGCCATTGCAGCACATTTATCCTTTTATCAGCTTTTCCATTTACTTCACATTTCAGTTAGAAACATCTATTTCATTCATATGAAGGACTTAGCTTTCTTCTCTAGGCTTAAAAACTTGCTAATCTATTTGTTAGTTTTAGCCAAGGGGGCTTACCTGCGCTTTTTCCCTATAGAAATTTCTTAAATATTTTAACACAATAGAATCTCACATGAATAATTAGAAAAGCTAAACTTCTAAATATGCATTAAAGGGTAATGGCTTTTTGAGGTTACAGATGGAGATGCAGTCCTACAGCAACATTAGCAAGAGATTCTGGTGTCCTGGGTCCAGCTGGTATAGGGTTAATTCCTCACAGAAGCTGGGAGGTGGGCATAGCCAAAGGGCTATTCGACACCATGCTGACTCATGCCCGGGATATAAGGCGAAGGTAGCTGGAGAGGGCCCCCTCTTTTTGTGAAGTCCTCCGTGGTGAGATATTCATTGTATCAGTGTTTCCATTGTATTCTATACCTTGTCTTATTGTTATATTCTCTTTTCTTTTGCTTTCCTTGTGTGGTATTATTAAAAATCCATCGTTATCTCAACTCACGAGGTTCCACTTTTTCTTATCCTTCCCCATCTTACCGGGAGGGGAGGGAGAGGGGTTTGCGACCCCGTGGTGGTAGTCCTGACCCAAGACATCTGGTCAATTCCACAGTTTCCATTCAAACATTGTAGGCATCAGGAAGATTGATAAAGCTCTGGTAACTGTCACTTGTTTCACAGATACCGGTAAAAATAAGGATGGGATTGAAAATAAGAACCTGCTTTAACAGACCAGAAATGTCTACAACAGAAAGACATCCCAGCAAAAAACAGAATCCTGGAGAGATTCTTCACTTTTGAGGTCAAAGAAACGTAGATGTAAAACGGAGAAAAGGGCAGCAAGACCCAAGAGCCCCATGAACTGTCTTCCTAAAGTGATATCTAGAAAATTACACTACATCATTTCAACAAATTACTCATCACCAACATAAGTCAGTCTGTTTTTTAAGAGAAGAACCTAAGTAAATTTTAAATTATGCAGTCACATTTACTACTTTTGACTTCTATAGTACATTTTCAGTATTAATTAAATGACTCAATTTTCAAATGTTGTATATGTCATAATGAAAATCCCACTATATTCCACCTCTATCCTGCTTTTTTTCAGGTGTCAAGAAAATACCATCTGAGCAGCTGAACAGTATGGACAGTAAGTAACTGTAAAAAATCCCAACTGTTTGGATCAGTCCAAATGACTAAGGCATAATGGCTTTTGAGCTATTAAATTCTGCTTCCTCCCTGGATTATTAATGGATTTGTCACAGGGTAGAGAATTTACAAAGGACCTAATATCATCAGCAGAAATCTGTAGAGTCCTACTCCTTTTAAACAATGAGTAGGCAAAAAAAAGCTAGATCACAGTGGAGAGTATGTCAGAGAGTAGCAAACATGGTACCTAGGTGTAAGAAAAGAGAAGCAAGTGACCTAGGCAATTGTTATTCTGACTTCAAGGTATGAAAAGCTGGGATTTTTTTTTTTTTCAACTAAAAGTTAATTAACATTAAGGAAGACGTTTTAAAAATCAGGATCACTTTAGCATAACTTTAAAAAACACATTAAGGTGGAACAAATAACTTAACTTTTAAAAGCAAATATTAAGGCAAAGGAAATCCGGAGTCCAGTCTCTCCAGATTTCAATAAAGAATTTGATATGGTATCACCCAGCAATTATTTACTGAGTTGGAAAAGATAGGGTGTAACACAAAAATAAAGTGGATATTAAACTGACTAATGGTGACACACTGAATGGACTTATTTAAAAACCTTCTTCAGACTCATCGTATTTCATGGTTAGGAACCTGGAAAAAAAATTGAAGTGTTTAGATAAAATCTGGTTACAGGAAGCACTCTTGATACAGGGGAGGCTCTTGCTAACTTACAGAAGAATTTGGAGGACCATTGGGATAGGCATATTAAAAATGGGAAAAAATTTAGCAACTGTTCAAAGCCACATGATTACAAATAACAGAATTTCTGTGATTACATGTTGTTTTACAATTTGAGAGCAACAGGAAGAGACACACCCATGTCTACTTTACTGCAAGAAGATTAAGCCAACCTGTCACACCTGTAAAACAAACTTAATCTTCATCAATATCTGAAAAAGTATTTTCGGTAGACAAAAGTGGAGCATTAGCACTATTATTCAAGACTTTGAGGAAACACTTCAGGTACAAGGTATTTGATGCAGGTGAGGTACGTCCAGAATTCAAAAGAATTAAGTCACTAGGGTCTGTACCTTCCAATTTATTCTGTTTTACTAGACAGACTAAAAGGTGCATGCTCTGCTTGTTTGATCCTAGCACATGAAAGCTCCGGAAGGCTTGTGATCAATGTTTATAACTTATTGAGGGCTACATACCAAAGAAGGAGTTGTTTTTAAATAACAATATTGAGTTATTAAAAATTAGGGCTCAAAGAATATATTTAGGCTGGAAGATCAAAAAAAGTTCTGAACATTAGGAGAAAGGTTTTGAAACATCTTTCCAAAAAAAGCAACAGGGCAAAGTACTTTACTGGCTCTAAGGTAAACTGTGGTGACTTTATGACTAGGATTAGATAAGGCTGTTGCCTAACTCAAAAGGTCTTTTCTTCAGCCCTGAATTACTATGGTGAAGAACTGCTCCCTGTTATGCTCTCCCCCTTCCCAGGCTTTTTGTTCCCACTATTCCCACTAAAGTTCAACTGGGGCTATGAGAGACCTACATGCAGTATTTTATCTTTAAGAGAAAACAGTCTTAAGACTTAAACCCTGCCACTCCAGCTTACATGTTGTTATAGAATTCTGCACCAAAGCAGATGACTATAAGCTCTCCTTGAGATCAAAAGATTTAATCAGCAACTAAACAGAACAGTGCATTGCAAACATACTGAAATGATATTGACTCTTTAGGTCTTCATTAAATATTAGCCCTCCTTGCCAGTTTAATGGATTCCTGATTACTATATAAACAGATGAAAAAGGAATTTGATTGTACTCTATGCATACGCCTCAAATGCTTGCACTATCCTTTCTATATTGATTAAAGTTGCTGTCTGAAAACTTCACATAAGCTGCTGTTAGGAAATACAGCTACTCACACCCCTTGTAACATACTACTTCTTTGTTAACTATTGAACAACCTATTCAAAAGTTTTCTTATGTCAGTGTGTAACTCAAGAACAGCTACAGAAAATAGAGAGGACGCATTCACATGAATACCGATATGGACCAGTTGCCACGTAGGTATTTGTATAGCATTAAGAGAACATTAAGCAAAGTTGCAGACAGCCAACTCTTCTGCATTCAGCTCCTTTCAAAGCTATGTCCATCAAGAAACATGCAGCACTACCGTTTTATGATAGAAAAACCATGCTCAAGCTGTATCAAATACCGAAAAGGCAGGTGGTCTGTCATTCATTGAAGTCAACAAGCCCACAATCCATTGTATCAAACACTATCAGGTCATTAATGTACGCACAATAAAATCTGGTGACTGTAAACACATTTCCTACATCCTTACGGCTGACAAATTATTTTTTCATTTTGGATTAGAAAAGAAGCAAACGCTTTTCCAGTGTGACCTGATCCACACTTTAGAAGCGAAACATAAATTTCACTTAAAAATGCACACTTCACTGAAAGTTAAGCAATGACAGAAACTGTTTAAAACCCAAATTTTTCAGAACTTCCATGTTATCCACATATTATCTACATAGCCAAAGCACTGGCTAGGGCAATGCTGGTTAGACAAAAAAGTATGTCCACTACAGTGTTATCTCTGACCAATAAATGTCCCCCACTTCATATACTTTAGCCACTTTGGGGACTGTTGTTCATGATAGCACTTCAGGTTAGAGACAGAAGAAAACAAATCGCTCTCCTGTGCTAAGTTCAAAGATAAAGCCAATGAAGTCCACCTTTATTGACTGCAATTTGACCTCTACCATCTCTTTTTCTGTGATAAACCAAATCCTCAACAACTGAACCTCTTTTAACTGGTTTGTTATAGACTAAACCAAGGCTTCCACTTCAAATGTCATAAACTGCTGTGTATGAGTACGATTTAGTTCAACAATGACATGTAGTCTTGGATTTGACAGAAAGACTCCATTTCAAAATATTTCTTCTCCTCTGACTAGTCTCCTTTTGAATTTTTGTCTTTTTATTTTCAGCTTGTGCTTATTTTTCTCTCCCTTATTTTGTTGCTGTAACACAGTGATATGAAAACTACTGCATATATTCTTGTTTCCAAAGTAAGCATATTGACTGGTTAGCCTAGCTCACATGTTCTTGCTTACCTCATAGATTTCTGGGTTATTATTAGTTTATTTTACTAGGATAGCCCTCTTTTACCACACACATACACAGACTTTTACAATAAGCTCACAGCTTACGAAACTTGCAAATCACATTTGCTATTGAAGAACACAAGTTCCTCAATTCCCTCATTCTGATATGACTTAGTGCAATGTACAGTCTCCATCTATAATACACAACATCTTTTTAATCAGAAGGAAATATTTTTACATAATTAGAACAAAAGAACTAAGTAATATTTGCCACTTACAGTATTATCAAAAATGTATTAGGCAATTAACCCCAATCTAAATTTGTTCCATCTGAAAAGACAAAACCTCTGTCTAGTTTTGCCAGCAACAAAACTAGTCAAATATATGAAAAATCACTGATGTCATTAAACTAAAGTATTAATAACCTCTACAATATGAAACCAGTATCAGCCTAAACCCCCCATTTCCTAATTTATGGAGAAATACCTGCGACAGGAATAAACATCCCTAAACACAACCATCTTACTGAACAGTAGTTCTTCCTAGTTCAGCTCATTTAACAGGCAAGTGTCACAAACTATTACAGTATTGCCTTAGAAGCAGTAAGCTAAATTCTTGTAAGTAGCTTATCACATTTTTAATGTTTTTTTTCAAAGGATGGAAATAATCAAAGCAGACATCACACAGATTTTAGTTGCTGTAGTTGAGAAAGTAAACCTTCCAGTAAACTTGGAAGTTGTGGTCTCCCTAGTCCAAGTTTTCTCCATTCTGTACCTCAGAAAATACAGTTTTGTACAGACTGAAAACTGAAAGTAAAATTTAACAGCCTGGTTATTCTCAGTCTTTCCACGTGTAGCAAAAATAAGAGGACACATGCAATTCTAAAACATCATCCTTATACTGTCAACCACTTCCAGCTCTGCAGGAAATTTCAGGCTATAATGTGTAAGTCATTACTACATGCTCTAATAGTACTTCATTTAATCAGGAGAGAAGAAATATCCCCCCCTAGAATTACAATAAATAAATACAGTTTAGTTTCAAATGAAATTATGCAGTTTTTTGTCTGACCTGAGTTTCAGCCTTTTTCTAGTGGGAAATATAAATTCAGCATTTGGACACATAATCCTACAGCTCTCAGAAGCCGGCTCCACCGCGACACTTTACATGATTTATAGTTCTCCTCCAGATTCAGATGACAAGTCTCGGCGGAACAGGTGCAACGGGGTATATTTTCCTTCCTTCAGAGATCATTCCCTCGTATGTGAATTAATTAATAAGTCTTCATCACTCTCGCGTAAGCGGGGAAGATGAGGGTAATGGATTATCAGCGTTTAATTTCTCCCCCGGAGCGGGTGCCCCTCGGAGGGAGGGGGCTCGCTGTTGTTACTGCCGAAGCCACAACGTTTTCGACAGCGCCAGTGGCGATAAAAGTGAGACCGGCTCCCGCACAGTTATGCCAAGAGAGCAATTTTTAAACCACGGGTAGGATTTGGGGGAACCTCGGGGACGCGCGGCGACCCGCCCCCTCCCGTGTCAACACGCGCGTTCCTCTCCCCCCTCCAGGCAAGTTAAAGCTGCCCTGGCAGCGCCGCCACCTCCCCCCGCACCCGCCAGCCCTGCCCCCTGCCCTGACCGCCGGGGAAACGCGGAGAGAGTCCTGGCTCCCATTACCTCCTCCGGAGCCATGGAGAGCGGTGCGACCGCGGCCTCGGGTCTGCGGAGCGCAGAGGAGCGGAGTGGCGGGGCCAGCGCTCTCCCCTCCTCACTCTCTCACACCGCCGCGCTACGCCTCGAGCCGGCGGCGCAGCCCGCTCCACATAAATGCATTGACAGCAGCCACTTCATGATTAATTCATCAGTCCCAGTGACCGGAGGAGGAGGCACGCGGAGGGGAGAGAGGGCTGGGGAAAGGCAGGGAGCACAGCAGCGTCCTTTCCACCAAGCCGGAGCGGAGAGAGGGGAGGGGAGGGAAGGGAAGGGAAGGCGAGGCTCCGCCGAACGCCCGGCTCGCCGCGGCTGCCAGTGCCCTGACAGGTCTAAGGGAGGGGGGAGGCCTCTGGGCAGGTGACCGGGGGATCTCCCCGCCCCGCCGGCACTCCTGGCTCCCCCGCGCGCGGGGAACGTTAGGACTCAACGGCCGCGGCACGCGCGCCGTCAGCCCGCTGGCCGTGGGGCCTCGCCCGAGCCGCGGGCGGGCACCGGCCGGGGAAGTCTGCCGTGACCGTGGGAAGATGCAAAGGCTCCACGCCACGTAGCGGCTTTCGGACACCGCTCAGCTGAACGCCGGGGGGATTCCCCAGGTCAGCGGGAAACCGGCCGCCGCCGGGAGGTGCACCCCTCGCTCGTTTTCTCGCTGCCAGCGGCCCGGCAGGTGCCTTGGCCCCTGGAGAATGGCCCCAGAGCCCCGAACCGGGCACGGCGGCAGGGCCGCTGAACATCCACGCGGCCGCGATCGCATTACCAGGCCAGGGCGCGTGCACAAAGGCATCCAACACCCCCAGCCTTGGTAAAAACCACTGTTCGCCCACGTGCCAGAGACAGGCGTCTCCGTGCAGCACACCGCCGGTGTGCGTGTGTGCTCGCTCGGATCTGCTGAAGCAGCAACACTGGCTCCTTCCCCACCCTCGGGCGATCTCGGCACGGGGCTCTTACTGCCCTCTCTGCTGAGGGGCAGTGCTGATTTCTCCAAATATCATTTGTTTAAACTTGCGGTACGCTGGACTTGGGGTTTATTCACAAGAGGGGTAAGCAACTACTCAGAGTTTAAGGGTTTCAGAACAGCTGTTAAAGGCAAGAGCCCTTTACATTTGTCTGCCTTTATTTTCCACTCCAAATACAGGTAGAAGTCCTGCAAGTCCAGCATTCCCCTCCAATACTTACTACCAGATGTACTTAGTCTATGACACCAAGCAAGAGACACTTGCTTTTACAGCAACCTTATCTTCTTAGTCAGGTAGCTGCCTTATCAGATGATGAAATCTGTGTAGAACAGATGATTTATTTATTACCTCCTTACCTCCTCTATAAAACCAGGTTTACCTTCCTGGTAGCATCATCGTGCTTCAAGGGACTGTATCTGAATAGGATATTATCAAGGTTTAACAATTCTTTATTGATCATGTTCCAGGAGCAAGAATTTGTGCTGTCGCCTCTTGTGGATTTTAGATTAGCAAAAAATTTTCAATCCGACACAGCTATATATAGAGATTTTCAAGTATCAAAAAGAATTAATAAGCTTTACATAGAGAGATCCCCCAAACTGTCACAAGCCCTTAGATAATCATAGACAATGAGGATTAAAGCAGTGTATTGCAGAAGAAGAAGAGAGTAAAACGAAAAGGTGGAGTGCTTTTGTAGGAAAAATTTATGACACGCTATTGTTAGCTTTCCCATTATGCTGTAGATTTTGTGTTGCTTGTGTACAGAAGAGTAACACTGGTAGCTCCGCAGCTGAGGTTGCGTTGTGGTTTGCACTTACAGCAGGACCAACATCTCTATGTTTAATACTTGAATGCTTGCGTTTAGGCTACAGCTACACGTTTGGCACAATATCACTTGAGAATCACAGCTGAATTTTCATTTTAAAATGATATTTATTTGTCTTCTGCAAAGAAAAATTTTAATTGCCCTTTTTTTCAAAATTTTCACATTTTCTTCATATTTGTGAATTCTGAAGGTTCCCATGTATTGCAAGCCGTTCTTACTGTAGGATAAGAACACAGGTAAAGCCAATTTTGAACTTTTAAGTGCCTGAAGTCATCCCATTGTTTGTCATAGCCCAAATAAGTTTCACAGAGTTTTGTCAGAGAGAGCTGTTTGATTTTGTTTTTAAAAGTGTGTATCCTGGACAAATATTCTGATGAAACAAAGTTTTATTTTAATTCTGGTGTCTGTTTTTCATGTGGGTTTAATTTTCTTCAGTGTTTTCTGACTGCATCTGACTGCAGCCACCATACTACTTCATTGCCCATAGTACTGGTATTCCAACATAATCACATAATATTAGATGGAACTGTTCTATTTCATTTTTATTGAAAGAAATCAGTTTTTCAGAATCAAAAGTTTCACGAGTACAACAGTTTCAGCAGGAAAAAGCAAAAAAAACCCCTGGGATTTGAGTAAAACCTCTGAATCACCAATCCAAAACTCTGCTTTTCAGCAGACTACATTATCTAATATCTTCTGTAATCCAGTGGTTCTTCTCAAAATCAATTTGATTCACTGTTCCTGCTGAAGGCACTGCCTAAACATCACTCCTCTGATCAGAAGTTGCCTCATTTGTTTCTCTCTTAATGTTCTTAAGTGTCAGTCTCTTCTGTTTACCGTTTTGTGTATTTATACACAACACTGTTTTAATTTAGTTGAATGAGATCCTTTTCTAGTATCTTTCCGTAAAACAAATGCTGTATTTCCTTGATGATGTCTATGACCTGTTACAGTTTGAATCAGCCTGTCTTAAACACTGATGGACAGAGTTTCATACATGGTATTTTACTAAACTCTTACTAGTAATGTGCATAATAACATAGTCTCTCATGTCTATTTAAGCATTGATAAAGATGGGATTAGCCTTACTTTCTTTCAGGACTTTCCTCTGTTAACAGTTTATAGCTTGCCCCGTGCTCAATACTATTAACAAATTTTTGTCATGCTGTACCTCTTGACTCTCAAACTACCGGATCATACAAAAAGATTTTCTTAGGCTGTAATGCATGATCTTGAATTTTGTTATAATATAACACAATTTCTTGGCTCCAATATGTTGTGTGTGCTGTTGACAAGTTGGGAGTCAACAGTAAATTTCACATTTTCTTTTTCTAAGATTATTAGTGAAATTGTTAGGAGTTAGTGAAACAATAAGACTGATTCTTAAAGAATCTAGCAAATTCCATGTTATGCACTGATCTCTTTTCAACATACGTAGGCCCTCTTCCTTCTGCAAGTCCTTATCCGCTTCACAGTTCTTGTGAATTCTCTTCCATTTAAATAGTTGTCCTCAGAAAGATGCCTGCTTCCAGGTGGCTAGCATTAAACTCTGGAAAAAGCAAAGGTGTTAAATGAGATGGTGGATGAGGTGGCATATGTTTGTGATAGAGGGATAAAGGCACAGTATAAATAAAAGGACAGAAGAGGAAAAACATGTATGGTTAGCCTGGTGAAAGTCCAGTCTGTCTACTGTGCTAGATGTCCTACTTACAAAAGGCCCAGGACTATGACTCAAAGAAGAATCACCATGGCTAGAGATGGGGGAGAAAAAACCTATTTTCAATAGTTTTTAGTTGTTTCTTCTGAGTATTTTTGGAAATTCGCTAGGTTCCTCATCACAGAACTCAACTGCATGGGCAATTTTATTCACGAGTCATCTCAGTGACTTTTGTAGAGCTATGTACCTGTAAAAGTATTCAAAATTTCAAAGTCTGGATTTCTTATATTGTTTTTATTTATTGAAGTACAACTTTATGTTTCTACTAAATGTTTCTACTTCATCCTTGCTGATGCCTTATTGGTATTAAAAGATGGACAGATTTGTTACATATAGGTGCATAGTTCCACTATTGCAACAGCTGAATTTATATGGCCACAGATTCATTGGAAATATTTCAAGTAATATGTGTGCTTATATTGTGGATCACTTAAAGTTTCAGTGCTGTCACATATAGCCATTTAGTCTTGGTGCATCTCTATCAAAGAGTTTAGATGAACTCTTGATCACACAAAGTTCAAAGAAATTCTGCTATTTCCTTCAACAGGGCTAGGATTTTATTCACTGAATTTTCTCTGAGGGCTCACTGTATTTGACATGAAATTCCTAATTACAGTAGTTTATATAAAATATAAACACCAAAGTTTTCTAGATATCTTTCTAGAAAATGAATTATATTGAAGGAGGAATAGTTTATGATAGGATCAATCCTGATTTAATAAAAATAAAAGCAAATGATAGCAATACAGCTATGTGAAATATCCCTGGCCTGAAGGCCATATGATATTTGCTTGATTTAAGAATTAATACTCATTTGGTCACAGTTATTCATCCACTAAGGTTCATGAATTTGGTTATTATTATTATGACTAATTCTGGCCACCGCACAGAAGCTGTGGTTTCAGTTGAATTATGATTGAGTTTTTGTTTCTGTCTGAAGCACAGACTAAAACTCAAAGCATAAGGGATGTCTTTTGCTTTGATTTTCAGTTAATTTTTAAGTGAATTAAACATCTGACAAATAATAGGGCAGATGTAACTTTCTGTACTCAAGTCACTAGAGTTCATTAAGAATGAATTTGACTCAATATCTCCTTATTCTCCAAAGGCCTTTTTTTTTGCAGTTTTATAACAAAGTGAGATTATCTAGACATATATGGGTTTCAATCTGCATAAAACTTACAGGAACTTTACCATATGAAATCTCAGAGCTTGACATAGGCAGTATCTGGTATTCAATACAGTACCAACGTTTGAAATACTCCAGAGAAATGCATCTTCTCTCATGTTTGTTTAGTAATTGAGTATTGTAATTCCTGACATCTTAATTATCATTAAATTACTTTTTCTCACTGAAGACATACAGAGTGTTAGAAATCCTTATATAACAGTAAAGCAATAGACACAAGTTACTGAGAGGACACCAGTGGTGTTGAAAAATGACAAATTTATTTTCCAAAAATGGGGCAATTCTGTCATTCCTGAAGGGTTACTGAGGACATTCCAGATAAGTGTAGATAATTTTTGAAGATTAAACACTTTGCCATATACTTGATTTCTGATTTTTAAAATTGCCCTTGATTTTAAATACCCTCACTCATATGTCCGTTGCACTGCTCTAAATTGTGTCACCAAGCTGAGGAAATAAATGAGAGAAAACAGGAAGGGTGAATGAACAGTCAGAGCAAGGAATAAGATGGTCCAAAACCAGACACATTACTCCGAATTGCTAGTCCAGCTGAGTTGTACCTTCTGCAGACTCGGAGAGACTGTAACTAAAAGTAAAATTGCTTTTGTAGTTCTTTCATGCTGAAAACAGCTCAAAATAATCTATACACAGTTAGGGTAAATTGCAGACAGGGCTGGTGTCTACGGCACACCATCTCTGAACATCCTTCTGAAGCTGCACAATTAGCCAAAGAGTAAAGCATATTGCAGACTTACCCTTCAGAGCCTTAATGCATTTCCTGCTTTGGAGGAACAGACATGAGATCACTGGAAGGAAAATTCACTACACCACAATGCTGAACCAAGACCTTTATTGTTTTGCTAGCTCTGAAGTTTCAGCTGAAATGTGGTTTATAATTCTGTAAAATTATAGGTCAGGAAAACCTCATTGCAGCTCTTGGGTATAGCTGTCCCTCTTCATTTAAGATAGATGTAAGAAGTCATTATTCTCCTTTGCAGAAACAAGTAGCTGGAATGACTGTAGTCTAAGCCCCAAACACAATTACCATGTCTCTGTACAAAACAAAAGCTTGAAAGAGCCAGCTCACAATGTGAATGGAGCGAGTGGAGTGGTTTTGCTGTTTTAAGCAGGAAATAAATACAATCAAAACAAATAGTGACTATGTATGTAGGACATACATAAACATGCAGAAGCAGCCAATATGTAGAAAGAGCTAGTGTCAAGTTATGGCCAAAGAACAGGTACCAAGGAGAAAACCTAGATAGGTTTTCATCTGCTGGCACAGACTGACATGGGTTAAATCTCTGAAAAAAATAAGCTTTTTCAAAATGTATAATTTCTTCTATGCTCAAGGAAAGAGGATTTAAAAAAAAATTTTCCTTTTTAAAAACAGGACTGCACTGAGAAAAGATCGATCTCTATTAACGGTTCCTCCTTCTAGGGGGAATAGTCTACAAACCCCCAAATTTTGACCAGCCGTTGGGCACAATAACAAAGCTGTGTGACAGAGTGATAAATCTCAGATGTAAATACACATGCTGTTATTAAAGTGATAAATCTCAGACATGAACATGCATACCTTTATTAATTGATTTATACAATTTCCACCTCACATTTTCAGAGGTAGACCTTCCTTTAAGGTGTTCATGAGAATTATCTATGCTTTGGGAGCTGAAACTGTTAAATCTAGTTATCATTCAAATACCCCAAAGACTTGCTAAATTAAAAATACATTCTTATACAGGAGAAAAAGTTCTTAATTTTAAATTTTTATTTGATGATTTAGATGTCTATAACCTCCCCAACACACCTACGTCCCCTCTCCAGCAAGTCTTGGGAAAAACAAGAGAGAAGGCAGGCACGTATCTTTTGTATTTGCGGAGCCTTGAAAAAAGCTTAGAAAATGAGACAGCCTTTGGGGTATTGGGCTGATAGCAAATGGTGAAGGAATACCCCGTTACCTTGTTCAGGGAAACAGGATTTTGTAGTTTCTTGTAAACAAACAAACAGGATCAGCTCGAAGAAAAGCCGTATAAGAGGACAACCCACAAAGCTTTGACCAACTATTCAACTCACTAAAGTATGAGTATAGTCCTGACTTACACAGACCAGGAAACAGTTATCTCGAATTATATTTCCCAAAGCAAATCTTGAGGATAATCCAGATAGTGCAAATGATTAATTTTCTCAGTGCACACAATACTGGTGACTTCATTATTAACCAGTGGGTTGTTTTTCCTGTACTTGTAAATAAATTTAAAAACTTATGTGGAAGATGCAACACACTCATGAATGAAACATTCCCAGTGTGACAGAACAAAACATAAATATTTAAAATGGACACCACAGAGCTTTGTAAATCTCACAGTATAAGTAAGGACTCCTAAACTCTTTAAGGTTAACACCCAAGTATGGAATGCGTTTTCTTTTTTAACTTTGCTACATAAATGTACAGCATATTGTATAGTGGGCACATTAGGGCCGTTGGTCATTACTTTAAATAAGGTAAGTATAGATGTTTAAAATAAACACACATATGTATTTCATTCAGTGGCAAAAAGGACCATCTTGAAGAAGACGACAGTGATTGCTCAAGTGCTCAATACACAAAAAAATTCTGTCTGTTAAAAAAGCATATGAATGCCATGCTGGAATGGCTCAAAGGTCCAGTACTCTGTCTCCAATGTACAGTTCATGTACTATCCTGCCCCTGGCAACTAGCAGAAGGTTGAAGACTACAAAAAGTGTGTGTACAAAGTGGTCCTTTCAAAAGAACATTCTCCTACCTTCTGGCAACAAGCAGTGTAAAAGTTTTCTAAAACTGAGGTTCTCTACAGATTTGTCGTGTTTATTAGCCACTGATGGACTGAATGAAGAAAGAACAACATAACAATGATTTAACACTTACTGAAAAGCAACATTGTCAGCTACTGAATCTTTAGCACCACCACATACAGCACCCTGGGTTTTCCTCAGAGGTCTCCTCTCTAATTACAAAGTTCGACCTGCTTAGCTCATGAGATCTGACAAAATCACAGCCTGAGGTGGAGCAGCTGGGATTTAACTTTTTTAAAATAAAACTTAATTAGGAGATTTTTTCCTTATTTTTCCATTTTTTCCAGCTCTTCACTGTTAAAATCACATAACACCCTACATATACACATACAAACACGTAAAACAAAGAGTAAAAGCAAACCACAACAGTCAGTGAAGTTTCTCGCTATAGAAATAGCAGTGCTGACATTAGCACTTCAAAGGGAAAGGCTATTTTAAAATTTAACTGCCTGGCAGATGCAGCAGATATAGAACAGGAACCAAAGAGAGGTAAGAACAGAGGGAGAGTAGGAAGAGGAGAAAATGAGTGGGGAGGGATAGGAAAGCAGATGAACTATACAGTAATTCACAGTAAAAATAGCCAGACTCTGTGTACTGGCAGTGAAACATTGGCAACATGGAACCCAGTAGCAAAAATCCCATTGACTTCAGGGAAATCTGTCTTTCACTCTGCATCAATAGTTTTACTATATGTAGTATAGTATGTCAACACAATTCCTCAATGTATTTATTTCCTTTTAGTTCATAGCTGCCAATCATTTGTTGTGCAATGATTCCACAAATACTGTGAAGTCAAGAAGGAAATTGACCCTCAGTACTGTTTTCAGTACTAGATTGGAAAATCAGGATAGAAACATGTCAGTTTTTATGGCATAAATTGCTATTCACACTGATGGTATGTTATAAAGCATAGATAGTAATTCATCATATATTAAACTCCTGTATTTTGAAGTAACAAATATAGAGTTTCTGCCCCCTGATTCCTGGGATTTGTTGGCTTCTACTACACTGCTGAACTTCAGATGCAATAATTATTTCAAAGGGAGGGATTTAAAGCAGTATGTTTATTCTGTAATTGCTTTCAGTGTAGTCTTTAGCAGTCCATTGTATCGTTCAATCTTCCCAGAAGCTGGTGCATGGTAAGGGATGTGATACACCCACTCAATGCCATGTTCTTTGGCCCAAGTGTCTATGAGGCTGTTTCGGAAATGAGTCCCGTTGTCTGACTCAATTCTGTCTGGAGTACCATGTCGCCACAAAACTTGCTTTTCAAGGCCCAGAATAGTATTCCGGGCGGTGGCATGGGGTACAGCATATGTTTCCAGCCATCCGGTGGTTGCTTCCACCATTGTGAGTACATAGAGCTTGCCATGGCGAGTTTGTGGGAGTGTGATATAATCAATCTGCCACACCTCCCCATATTTATATTTAAACCAGCATCCTCCGTACCAAAGAGGTTTTAGCCGTTTAGCTTGCTTGATTGCAGCACAGGTTTCACATTCATGGATAACCTGTGCAATAGTGTCCATAGGTAAGTCCACCCCTCGATCACGAGACCATCCGTATGTTTTCGGTCCAAGTCCACTTGGTTGGAAACAGGGCCTCTCTAATGTGGACTGTAGCGTTCCGTACTGTTGGGTGGATTCGAAGGGTAGAGTGCGTGGGCCCCAATCTCATTTTGGTTACTCAGTCCTTGTGAATGCGGATCAGAAACTCCATTCACAGGATTGGGAGCAAAGTCAACCCTTCTACTCTGTTCGAGGAATGGATTAGTGGAAACTGGAGCAGCAAATCTCCTG
>WKFP01014002.1:204018-235697 GCA_011057875.1 Pterocles orientalis | reverse complement strand
TCTCTTCCCCCCCAAAAGGCTGAATGTATGTCCTTGAGAACAAATAGCAACATCCTAGCAATAACTATAAACGTTCTTCTCTTATCAATTCTCTCCTGAGCAGGAATCCAAAACATAGCTTCTTTGCTAGCTATTTATGAAGAGAAGGGAAAAGGAAAAAAAAAATTAACTCTGCTCTGCTTAACCCACGACAAATGTAAGATATGTGGAATGGTTAGGCAGGCTACATCGGATGCATAACTGATTATTCTTCAGGCTGAAAAAATATTCATGGAAAAGTATTTTGTATACAGTCAGTATGATTGCTGTAATAACACTGAATAACCTTATCTGGCTCATTAAATCCATCTATGATAGAATTTTTTCTTTTTCTGTTCTTTGCCAATAGTAGTAATAATCATGTAGAGAAGTCATTAGACTATTACAACTTTGTCATTTACTCTTAGATCTGTTCTGAACAGAGTTCAGATAGCATGGTTAAAAAGTTGCTGTGCTTGCCACTGTTGTTCCAGAAGATTGTTCAGGTAAAGTGTATTACAGCAAATGTCAAGATAATTTACAGGACAACCTTTGCCTTGATATCAGCAGTCCATTTTGTAAGCACTTCATGACATCATTTCACATGAAGCTACAAAGGAAAGGAGAATATTCTTCTAAGTGTATTCTTCTAAATGCTCCTAAAACAACTATGGCAGATGCATACACTTTTACAATGGGGAATCAAACTCCATGAATCAGGTAAAATTTTCTGAGTGGCATATGGGAAGCAGATACAAGCTCGCAGCTCCGAATGTATGTACCTTGTGGTACATACCGTGTACCTTGCATGGTACACGGTATGTACCATGCAAGAAATGGCAAAGGGTGACCCATGAACTTATGGATCATAGTTGAAGAACTGCTTAGCTGTTTATACGGAATGTAAAAAGATAACAGAACTTTGCAACTTAACTGAAGAGGGCACAATTCCTGTTTAGGCTTTTTTTTGGCATTCTTTTTGCTCTTTCTCATAAGCAGGAAAATGAGAACAAGGAAGTCTTTTAAGAAATAAGAAATACCTAAACAATTTTGTTTGTTTGTTTGTTTGTTTTCCTGAAAGCTGCATTTAAACTTAGCTTTTTTCATGTAAGTGCTCAGAAAATGTTAGATGAGGATTTTATTTATCCAGACATTACGGAATGGTCATCATCCTCTTACCAGGACCAAAACTCCATGTGATTTTAGAGATGACACTAAAAAAAATGCAAATGATACTAATGCAAAGAACAAGGTAAATCCACTGTTTTCAAAGGAAAATGTGAAGTCTTACAAAAATCAGCCGAGTGAAACAGAGACCAACTGATAGATGATCATGTTAATAATCATAGCTCATACCTTTATCTTATTCACTCCATCTTCTATGTGTTTCCTCCTGCTTACTTCATGTCTGTAAAGTTCAGGCCATTTAAAGTTCCTTTATCTGTATCATTGGGTTGACTGTTATTTAATTAATTTTTTAAAAATCAGCGTTTTTGCTCCATGGCCTCAAATGTTGAAGTGCTTGGCTAAAAAAAAGATTTAGTAGCAGAGAAGTCTTAAGGAAAAAACATTTTAAAGGAAATGCCCAGGGTTAAAAACAAAGAAATATATCTAAAATGCAAATTATTTAATTCAATGTATAAAGTCATTTGACCTTCATTTTCACATATGGAGCTATAATTATTTTGGGTTAAATGAATCTGAGGAAATGTGGAAGGTTCTAAACATAAAATTATGAAAAATAATATTTGCAATACTTCTAAGTGAGCTAGTTAAACTTTGTTCAGCTCCCAAACTACTTTATAGGCTGACTCCATTTTATAGTAGCCTTGAGACTGAACCTACTACAGCTCCCTTAATACATTGCAGATTTCAAAGTTAAGAGTTTTCAGCTCCTTAAAGTCCTGCTTTCCTGTTGAAAACATTTTCAGTTGTTTACATGTATGTCATGAAATGGACCTCTCACATCTCTGCCTGCATTAGTAGAAGTCAACTGAGACTTTGCCATTGACCCATGGCAGAGGAATTTGAAAACATTCAACTGAAATGTTTAAGATTTGCATCACAAAATCAAGATCAGTATCACTTTGAGGCAAACCCTCCTTGCCTGAAACTGCAAATTATAGCAAAAGAGGTGAACAAGGAAATGCAAACATTTTATAGGTGTGGAACTGAGGAAACGACAGTAATTCAAACAAAAAAAGGATGACCCTTGACTTCCTGTAGTTTTTGATATTTGGTCTCTTTGTGATAGCTTTTGATATTTCCGTTAGATGTTTCTCTTGGTGAGTATATACATTAGTTGGGTCATTTTAACACCTCAGAGCACTATGGGATGTTTTAACTAAATAGAATCCACTTCTCTTGGACTCTAACCCATCAAAGAAGTTTACTCAGTAATGATGTTAGTCTTTAAAAGAACAGGTTGACATTAAAAGAACAACTTACCGTACTTGTCAAAAAAATAAATCACTTAAAGCAAGAAAATAATGGCATGTATAGTCTTCTGATGTTAATTATCTCTTTTGGTGTGGATTCTACTCTCAAATAATAAACTTAATCTTCTGTTGAGCAACCTTGCCTTCAGTTTGGGATACATAACTCATGTCACAGTCAATTCTTTCACAGCTGTGCCTGTAACAGTGGAGATCGGGTTAATTAGGCCTCCTTCCACCAAAAAACAAAGAATAATTGTATTCCTGTGGTTTTAGGTGCCGCATAATGTTCTGAAAATGAAACAGAAGGCTTATGAGCAAAACAAACCCTCCACTATTAGGACATAACACTTCATAGGCAAAAGCTACCACGCAGGTTAACACAGAAAATAATGTATCTTTGCCTCAGAAGTTTTTATAGATAGACTTAGTTGCTTATTAACTCTACAGGTAGAGATAATTACAAAGATTTAAAAATATGCGTTCAATTTTTACGTGTCCAAACTATGCAGAACTGGGGCCTGATTTTTCAGAGTGGTTTGTGCTTTCACAACCAGCTGGTGTTGGTGTGGTAACTACAGGTACTCATCCCCTAAAAATATTCTTATACTAAGTATATACTATCAGTATAATAACTAAATATAGTATTCTTATACTAAGTATCCAGTATTTGAGACATCAAAACCACGGGCAACTTTCCAAAATTTTGTTTGGTACTGCAAACTTATTTTTGTGAACTCTCTTTACATAATTTGGATCTTCTGGTGCCATTGTGCAAGCAAGATATAACAAGCACACACACACACCAAAAAAAGCTCCTAAAAATTGCCTTCACTCATTCCCTCGCTCAGTTTTGCTGGTTTTAAACAAAATGTTTTTAAAATTTTTTTTGAGTTTGCTTCTAAGAAACAGTTCCCACACTTAGTCAGCCCAAGCCTCCATAGAAAGTGTTCTGGACATTCCAAAATGTAAGTGCAGTCAGTTGTCATTGGGGATCCAAGATTGTCACTGGGGATAAAACCTGGTTTGGGGAGCAGAGTGACAGTGCATCCTCTGTAACTTTTGTGAATGTTTATGCCATAGCATTATTTTAAACAGTAACTGTTCTAAAAGAATTTCAAAGCAAGCCAACAAAAATCTACATGTTCTATGCTGTATCGTTTATTAGTCATGTCTGCCACTAATGTCAATGATAGCTTTGCATGTATGTAATTTGTTAACTATTTATTAATACAGATGTTTAAATTATATTAAGTATACCAAAAAACCATAAACACAAGAAGTAAAGTTTTAATTTTAAGGGTTCTTTCTCTGCATACTTGAGAGTTTTGGATTGCAGGGTTGTCCTGTGTATCCAGAGGACCCTATATGAAAATGTCCCCAACAAGGGAAGTAGAAATCTTCTGATTAGAACTAACTAAAAGACTGAGTCCATGCTAACTGAATGACACACTAAATCTGATGATATTAACAGCATATATCTATACCGTATTTTACCACCAGATACAACTTCAGCCTGCCTATGTTTTGAGGTGAAATCATCTTCAAAACAGAAGCCATGGATTTCTGCAATATAGGGTGCTGGTGGCTATGCTTACTGACATGTTACTGAAGGCATATAGCTCTTGGATGGCTTGTATTTAGTGAGAAGTGGCTCATGGTGCTTCAGAGAATGGACAGGCTGACATCATGTTTGCCTTTAAAAGCTCATATAAATAAACCTAGGAGTGGAAGAAGAACTAACCTCAGAATTTTTTTTCTGAATATGACCAAAGCTTACTTTTCTTATTATGGTTTTAAAAATTATTATTATCTACCTTATTTTTCTATCCACTCTGGAAGCAGGCATCAAAGTTGAAAGTAAACATATTAAAAAGGTATTTTGGTCAAGTTCTAATGTGGGTCATTTTGCTCAATTTATTCACAGATGTTAGTTTCATGATGTGTGCAAAACTCTGAGCTAAAGCGATACTTAAATACTTAAAATAGAAAAATTTTAAAAGTAGATTTCCCCCCTCCAAAAAAAAATAGCCAGGTTAACAAAAGATAAAGTGATATTTTCTTTGGTGTGATATATAATTTTTGATGCCAAGCACATATGCCATTTGTTGACTGTTGACAATGACTAGAAATATGACATTTTCAGGAACATAATACAAATTAGATTATTACTAAAATGCATTGAATACAATGGGCAATTACAGTAGCTATGCATATAATCACAGAAAACATGGTATACTGAAGATGTATTGGTTATTTGTTTTATGTCTTTAAAATCTGCATAATTTGCAATAACTTTTTTGTCTACTTCAAGAATGTGAAGGAACATTTTATCACTTTGATTCTCAATACCTATTTTATAAGTGTTTCAAATGTCTTTAAGCATGAAGGAAAAAAAGGAGGTACTTCTAAATATCTGCACCGCAGGTATTTCTTTTAAATTAATGTCTCTAAGTATTCATTGCTTCCTCATAAGTACAATATCATTCAGTAGCACAGAATATGATCTATGGGACTGCAATTCATGTACATAAGAAAAAGGGAACCAAGATACAGGATGCTGGAAGTGTCTAAGCTACAGGCACAAGGCCACTGAAGTCATGACAAATATTGCTTCTTGTTAGTGGGAGCACTGTGGCTACTTATGAACCAAGTGGCCTATAGTAATAGGTTAATGTTTTTGAGTTTCCACATCTTACTAGCAGCTGTATTACATAGAATATATATTTCTCAAGAAAATAAGATCTGATTCGGGGTAGAATTACTATGTGGGCATAGAGATGTTTGTATTTGAGGTGCTAGGGCAGGTATGTAACTCCCAAGGATGTATCTCAAACCCTGAACAATCAGTGAAGTTCTAGGCTGGAGAACGTTTCATTTATTTTCAAAGATTAACACGTTAATAACATTTGTGGTGAACTGAATGGCTGAAATCCTATTCTCATTTTAGAGAATGATAAAACTCCCCTTGACTATTCCAGGAGACATTGGGTACAAGTGTGAAGTTGTACTTTCTGCTCAATAATACTGACATCTCAAACCTGTTGTTAAGGCTTTGAGTGATTTTTTATTGAGTAAGCAACTGATAGTGACTCAACGTTTCTAGAAGACAGATCATGTGAACAGGGTTTATTTCTTATTTTGGCTAGAAAGCTATGTGGCCTTACAAAGGACATTTATTCTGTCTGGCCCTCACTTCTTCATCTATAATCCCTAAACAAGATTTTCTTCATAGCTCTTGTCTACTTAAAGTATTGGCTTTTCATGGCATCCAACAACACTATACAGTTTCACAGTCTCTAGCGCAGTAGAAGCAGTGTTAGACAGGCGTCTCAGGCACTTAGGTCCTGAAAATTTACCTTCAGCTTTAAGCATGCAGAAGTATGTATTAAAAAAAAAAAAAGGCTTTAAATAGTTGTGCGCATGTACTCTGTATCTGGTTCAGAGCATTGTTTCTTTCTAAATTTGTAATAGCCTCACAATAACTCCCTCTTTTGCGTATTTGATGTAAAGATTACCTTTATTAGAATAGTTGAAATGAACTGAAACGAACTGTGGTAAGTCCTTTTAAGGTATTTTTTCATTTTACAAAATGACCAGAAGTTATAAATTACAGATTAGGCTCTTTTTGATGAGAGGAATTTACATCTCGAGGCAAAAAATAAACAGTCATGAAGTTTAGGGGAAAAGAGAGATTTAAAAAATTTATTTATTTCCATTTCTATCTTTGTGATTTAGCCAACTAAAGCATTCCAGTTCCAAGGTTGAACTTTACTCTGGGTTTTGTTTTTGAGACTTCTGGGATCTCTGGGAGAGATCTCCACAAAGAAACTTTGCTGACTCTTCAAGGAGAGCTTCAAGAAGTCAGAGTTCTCAGATATTGTCCACACTATTCTGTGGTCAGGAAACACAAGGAAAAGTCCAGCTTATGAGCTGGGTCCCTCTTTTTAATGGTTTACCCCTGTGACAAGACCCCATTGTCAGCTTCCTTCTCTGGAACAGGTGGTGTCAGTAAACACTTTCCATCTTCCCTTTTTTCCTGGCTTGAGTATGTCATCAAACTCTAGTTTTTGCAGCTAGGTTGGCAAGATAGCACCTTGGGCCTGATGATGATGAAGGAAGTGAGGTAAAGGTTCATGAAGAAGCTCAAGAAAATCTCAAATAATTTTTATGATGTATCGTGTCAAAGCTCTGTTCATAAGATGTTTCAGGAATCTGTCACAAACACTCAACCTCAGCAGGCTTTGATGTACCTTCAGGCATCATCCTGGCACGAAAACTTAGAGTGAAATAGAACTTGCAGCAATTATTTCCTGCTTTGTCGAAAAAACACCTCAAAAAGACTCCCAAGAGTGAGCTGATGATTGTATGGCCTTTTTCTCGTTAAAGTCAGAGTCTTAACATTTAAAAATTTTTAATAAGCATTTTAGTATAGTTGGCTAGCATGGAAGCTGCTCATTATGAGATAATTGTTTCAAAGAGTTGCTGAAAGTGCTTAAATGTTAAATACATGCTACTGTAAGCAAATATTCACAAGTCTTTCAAAACAGATGTTTGAGAAATGGTAGGCTGTCTGCTCGTGGTGGCAGTACACAAAAGGTCATGAAGAAGCAGGATTTAATAATAAATATGCTCACAACTACATGGACGCTAATCCACAATGTTTATTTTTTAATTTTCATTTCAAGGCATGAGGCAGCAAAATAGTTTTTCTAAGGCCAAATTCACTGCAGACACCAGTAATTCTTGTCTTTCCTCTGTTCTGCCATTCGCATCTCTCTGCAGCTTTCCTCCTAACTGTCTCATTCCTGGGCAGGGCCTCCCAGTCTTGACATCCACTCACACCCCTTGTTTTCTTCTGTCAGCTAGGGCTCTGCATATTTTCAGTCTTTGTGCACAGACCCTTCCCCCCCCTTATCTTATTATATGTTTGGGAGATAATTTTGGTGTTGAGGTATTATAAACTCTATAAGGCAGAGCAGCAAGGTCGGATGGGAAAGCATTAAGGGTGCCATCTGTGACAGACAACTGCAGAAATACTAAAGCTGAGATTGTGCCAAACACATGGCAAAAGCTCCATTGTTCTCTCTTTCATCTTTTGTTGTTGTTTTTCCTGATACGTCCCCAAATCAATAACATTCTGTTGATTGATTCCTAGAATATTCCCTGGTATTGACTGGCTAGGACATTCAGGAGATACTGCATTACAAACAGATAGACAGATGTTATTACATTGTTAGTCTGGCCTTACAAACTTTAAGAACTGGTATTTTTTACTTTGCTATTTTTACTTTTTATTCTTGTGGTTTTCGGTTGGTTTTTTGTGCTACCTTATTTGAAGCCAGTTTTCTTTGGCGATGATATCTGAATACCTTATAGTTTTATTTATGGTGGATATGTTTGCTAGTATTTAAATGCCTAGCACATAGTACTTTGTGGTCACTAAGGTATCTGAGAGAGACATCTCCGCACTATCAAGCTCCAAACCTGGGTAACAGACAGACCCTTATACCTGCACATATTACCATTACAGCAAAAACAATCAACTGCTATATGAGTGTCACACTTTTCTCATTAAATTAGATAGATGGGATTTCTGATCTTAAAGCATTGAACACAAGATTGAAACAGAACTAATTGCTGTAGTTCAAATCTACTGTTAATTTATATCACAAAGTTCCAAGACAGTAAATACATTACTACCACATTATACTTAGTCTGAGCTTATTTTTCTACTTGCTGAACCTGGAGACTTTTGGGGGTTGTTTGGTTTTGGGTTTGGTTTTTTTTTTTTTTTACAGTTGATTTCTTATCCATCTCCCTTCCCCCAGAAAGCCTCTCAGCCTTTTATTATACTGTATTGGAGCTAAAATGACCCTTCTGATCTGGTTGCAAGAGTGCGTTAGAAGAGCAGCTCTGCACAAAACCTGACATCTATTCTTCCTTAGCTATGTTTTTCTGTGCGTCTACATTTTAACCATTATCACTCATTTATTGTAACCTCCTGTGGCTTTTGATATACCCAGAGCTTCTTAGCTTGTCTTCACAAATTTCTCATGACCCTCTACTTCTGTTCACAACAGCAAAGAATGAAGTTTCTTCCTTGCCCAGATGTTCAAATTACACTCCTTAGGCTTCTTGTTATATGAGTACATTCATGTACCAGTTTTCTCTGTTTAACATTTTTATTGAAGTACACCTTGATTAAATATCACTTCAGTTTACTCTCTGTGGTACTTCTAGAAGATGGGACTTAACTGTTACGGCTTATTCTAGTATGTGATAATTCATCTGCTGTAAACAGGGTGTGCCAGGATATTTACAGTGGCAAACCAGCTTGATCAGTCTCAGTAGAGAAGTTGCAGAATGTCTGAGCAATCTTTTGCAAGCAGAACTTTACCAATCACCATGGCACAGGGATTCTCTTTTGGTTTGGTAGGGGGTTTTTTGGTTTTGGTTCTTTGTTTGTTTGTTTGTTTGTTTTTTAATTTGAAAATACCTGTGTTCAAAGCAGAGTTTGAATGGCAGACCTGAATCAGAAAGGCCAGTCATTTTCTCTCCATGAGTCTTACTCCATTAGTAAACTGTGAGAATATGCAAAGATTTCCGTGCCTGCAGAACTGAACTCTTAAAACTTTTTATCATTTTATAGAAACACTGCTGAAGTTAAATAAAATATTCCCTAATTGTTAGCTTACTTCACCAACCTGAGCTGCCACAAGAGGGCAGAGGCTTATGTCACTCAGCTTCATCTGCTGTCATAGAATAATGTCAGGGATCTTTAATGGGGAAATTTATCATGATTTAAATACCAGGGTGAGAAATGAAATTCCATTAACTATATTTAAAAGCTTTAGGCTAAAAAGCCAAATGCAGCAACACAACTCTTGTCATCTCTACTGCAATGAATACAGCTGCCACATCTTGTAAGGCATTAATTACTATGCAATTATGCAAAATGGGGGCTATCTAGAAAAATAATATGCATGGAGCAAGGCTTTGTTAGTTTGAAAAACGTGTCAAACCAAAGTACCAAAACTTTTATGTAAACAGGGTCAATTGTTTCATTGCAAGAAATGGGTAGCTTCTGGAGTGGGAAGGTGTTAGGAATCCAAAACTATTATGCTGAGTTTATTGCAAGTCACACTTTGGTTGTAAACTACCTAATGGCACCTTTCTCTTTGTTTTATTTATTTATTTTTTTTAATCAAAGATAGACCTAGAATTGTTCAACTTATCTGCATTTGATTAGCAAATACCTCACAGTGAAATAAACTTTATTAAGACATTTAGCAAGCTGTACTCAGTACTTCACATGTGTATGCTCTCCTTAATTATCTCTTGTAGTTTACTGGAAAAAGAACAATGGCTGGAGTTTGTATCCATAAATCAGCAAAAAGATGAGAAAACATTTATCTGAATCTTGATCTAGTCTTAAATGATGTTCCGGAGTTTTTGTCAGTAAGGAGTTTGAAAAACGTTAGTTTAACAATACAGTTTAGCCAGAAAAAAATCAGTGAATCTGCTGCTATAGGCATAAATAGGCCTTCTTTTTGAAGAGACAGTATTAGAAACAATGGATACATAATGCTCTGACCTGCTGTCATTACAATATGCCGCTGGCTTGTGGCTGATTGGGTAGTAAAGAAACTCAAATCAATACAATAATATGTTATATTCTGCACTGGTACAATGGTTTTGATGAAAAATGAGGAAATGAAAAATCAGGCTCACTGTTTTCACACTGGGGTAATTTCCATTGCATACACTGCATACACTGACTTTCACCGCATCAAAACTTGTTATAAGTGGAAGCTGATGGAACTATGACTCAATGATTTGTGGGTTTAGATCCCGTTCCCCCCCCCCCACCCCCCCCCTTCTTCACGAAAGAGCAAAATGACGCTGAATATTTTCTCAACATAGCAGCTTGTATACATATATAATCTGAATATAATTATATTAACAAAAAAGTTTTCCATAGTTCATCAGCTGGTTTAACTAGTGAAACAAAACCTTTGATATCAGTAAGTGATGCATTTGTCATTAATGTACATCACTTAAAAAGAGCAGAAATTTCCCTTTCCTCTTACAGATACTGCAGCTGTAAAGCAAGAGCAGTTCTTGCCTGTCTCACTTTTTCTGCTAAGCACCAGACAGAAGCAAGCAAGAGAGGAAAAGTTAATGCTCTTTGCAATTTAGTTAAAGCATATTCTAACAAAGTACACATTTCTGTATAGTGAGATTGCTACCACATCCTTTCTCCAATGCCTTCTTAAAGATACTGTTGGACACAATCGGTGGGAGGAGATGCAGCACAAATCCTGGCACATTTCCAAGCTCACAACACTGATGGTGATGATTGTAATTATAAAGGACAGCATGAAGGAGGTAGTTACAAAATTCTGTTAAGATGACTGAGTTACCACATTGTTCTGTCAAAAATAAAAATCTACCCATGAGAGAGAAAAAAAAAACCAAACAGGTCAGAAAAAAACCCCACATTTTTCTTCTTAGGTAAGAAGATTTCATATTCCAGAAGCTGGAATATATAAATTTCAAAAGATTTTAGGTGAGAATTCTGTTGTATAATTCCATGGCCACTTATTGTTCACCATGGCTTTTAGGTTACACTTTGGAATCTCTTGTTCTATTGATAAAATGGCTCCAAAAAGTACCCTCTATTAAAGCTACTGGAGACTTTTAAAAATAGGAAGGTTGTGCTTTTATGATTGGAAAACAGACTAGTCTGTCTTCTGGGAATCTGGGTAACCCCCAGTCCCTGGCTCCTCCACAGACCCTGGCTCTGCAATTGCCCATGGGCTACCAAGGAGCCAGTGAAGTCAGGTGAGCTGATGGGAAAATAAACAGGATTTTCTCAAAATTTTGTCTGGTTTCATTCAAAAGATTGATCACTATTACCACATTTCCACTTTTTTCCTGGCAAACCAATACTGCCTGATAGAAATGTTGCACCAGAAATTTTCCAACCAGGCCTATTATCTGTTACAAATTAACTTGTGACAGCACTGACATGGTTAATATGGCTGGGACAACAATCAAAGGACTGATTCAAGCTTATTCTCCTATTCTTAGACTAGGCTTTGGACAACAGTTACTGCCACACCATCTGTGATTATAACAGTTGATTTGACTTCTAGCACTTGCAAGAATACTAGTACTGGAAAGGCCAATTTTTTTTGGGAAAAACAAATGTAGTAATAAACACTGAACACTGAATCCTTAAAGCAAGGATATTAACTTATGATGAAAAGAAAGGGACAAAATATTTCTAATTTAGGCAGCAGCAAAAACTTAGGTGGCTGATTGTAAGAGGATGATCCAGGGAGTCATGGTTAGGTAGCCAGGTTCCCCTCAGTAATAAATAAAGACAGACAAGAAACTCAGCAAGCTGTCACATAAAACCCCTTCTGTAAGTGAGGGGGATACTCAGTTCCAGCCAATAAACCACTGTGAGCATAACAATGAGCCTAAAACCCCAACAAATGTGCCAGTGACAGTGTGGCATATTAAGGACCTCCACGCATGTGGGCTCTACAGACCGGAATAATTTTTCTGAAGACAGGCACATAATTAGTTGGGACTCACTTTTACTGGAACTTTGCTGGCTGATGATAACGGTATATTTCGAAACAACTCACCAGTTAGGCTAATCTGTTCAAAAACATAAAAACTGTGGTTTTATTCTCCTTAGCCTGTGCAAATTAAAATCTATGCCTCCCACCTCTCAAGTGTACATCCTAGCCACCAATGTGGGAAAGCTATTTATAGCAATTACTAAAATCAGGTCCAGTATATGTTAGTTTTGGATTAGAATACATCAGGAACTCTATTTGCATTATACATAAAATTGTTCAATAGACACCTCAAGCTCTTCAGTCAGTCTTTTTCTGATGTCAGGAGGTGGAACATTTTGCTGAGTTAAAATCAATTGTGAATTCCCACAGATTTCAACTGAGTCGGATTGTCACTGCAAAACAGTAATGCCAAAGCCAAAGAAATGATATGATGTATTTTCCTTTTATAACTGGATTAATTGCACTTTATTCATATTTTTAAATGTCATTTTTATATCCAGAAGGTCAGCTATCGTTCTTGTACCCTTTGAACAGGACAGCTGTGAAGGGGACTGATTAAAAAAGCTGTCATTTTAATGAAGTTTCTATTCTCGATTGGTTTTCTCCATGATTCTAGACATGTGTAATACCTTACGGCCAGGCTTGACTCATAGCCATTAGTTCTGCGAAGTACATAAGACATCCATAACACTTCACAACAATGTAAAAGACATCTTTCTGCTGAATAAAGTCTGCTGGTTTTATTAACCTTTTTTTGCCACTTGATATGCCTTTTATTAGACATCTACTCTTTACACTGCTCTCTTCAGACTTTCTAACTTCTCTGGACCATTTCCAAAAACCTAAATTGGAATATTCCTTCCCCAAAGATTTAATAACAGTGAAGTTGTAAATAGCAAAGAAGGATCTGAAAGGGCCCACGTGTTCCAAGTTTAGGACAGTATCAGCGCAATTAGAACATCACACAGAATTATGAAAGAAAGTGCTGAAAAAAAATTAAATTGTTCTGAAGCAGTGATTTAAGTGAGACTAAAATGAAATTCACAAGATGAAGTTGTCCAAAATAATTTTTGGGAAGGGAGAAAAATGTGATTAGTAGAGATGCACCTGTGATAAGCCTACATTCACATTTTCAAAAATCTTTGAGTGACGCTGGCAATTGATGGTACGGTAAGAAAATCACAAGTGATTCAGTTAAAGGAACTAGGGGAGCTGCTACCCTTTCTCAGGTGAGATGCAGTAAGTAACAGTGTGACAGTTCCTCGCTGGTTTCACTGGAAAGTGAAATGGGTTCACTTAAACTTTAAGCAAATCTATTCAAACACACACTTCATTGCTGAGTCTTAGCTGAGCCACCAATAATTCCCAGCAAGGAGAGAGCATGAGAAGTTTTAAAATTGCAACACTTGTATCAAGCAATACCCTAAACTCATGTGTAAAAAAAAAAAAACCCTTGAGATGTCTATTTCACACAGTGAAAAATTATATAGAGACATCTGAGGCAGCTCTTCACAGCTCACTTTTTTACTGGAAGATACGTGTTGCCATAGTGCCCTGCTGGCTACTGTCATACAGTTGCATTGATCTTCCATGACATGTAGGCTCTGATATCTCATAGACAACCTGTGTCTACAATGGCTGTGATCCTCCTTTTGCAGGTGAGTCTACAACTGACCAATATGAGCTAAAGACTGATCAGCGTTGATTGAGCCTGGAAATGTCAGAGAACATTCTCCTACAGCACTCTGGACAGCTCTCTCCATTTGCTGCTTCTTCTGCAGTCCTGAACTGTAACGCAAAAATCCTCCTCTTTAGGATCCAACCCAAAAAAACCCAAAACATACAGACACCAGTTACACCCTGTGTAAGCATGCTATGGGTTTTGGACCAGACAGGTGATATTCCTTCAATCTTAGAACTATCTGATTCCAAACTGATTATCAAAGATGTACAATTAACTGATACTGCTTTGAGAAAACATATTGTGTCAGGGCTCTCACTAAAACTAACTATGCCAGTGTTACAGTTCAGCTCATTTGAAAATACATAACTCAAGTAGTGCTAGAGAGCTCAAATCAGTATTCTGATACACATAAATGTAAGCAGTTGCAAGTAATTGATTCATAAAGTGTCTTATAAAATATTTTCCACTGCAGAGCTTCTCTTAAGGGAAGTGGTGATTTTAGACATTGTTTGCTGTATCACCATAAACTGAAACAGATGAAATTATTTAATTTTGAGAAGATCCTTTCAAAGCTGCTAGGTCTGTGCACTTGCAAGTTCTGACCTGATATAATTTTCATCCTTTCTTGTCATACTGTCAGTTCCACTGAAAGGACATCTGATGGGTTTGCCTTTGGCTGATGGCCAAACCACAAACCCACTCACACAAGAACAATTTAATAACTAAACTACAATAATATTGAAAAATAATAGTATATACAAATATACGAATGAGTGATACACAGTGATACTCCCCCCCGACCCGATGACCAAGGCTCAGCCTGTTCCCAGCTCATGATCCTGGAGCAGGGAGAGTCCCAAAACTGCACTCATGGAATGGAGATAACAGTCCAAGTGTCCCAGACCGAGAGCTGACCGTGGTGTGGGGGGGGAAGGCCCTGGGTGAGTGACCACCTGGAGCGAGATGACCCGGAGCAAAAGAAATCCAGAACCAAAAGGGCCGATCTTCCGGAGGGTCCTCACCTATATACATGTGCATTATGGAATAGATTATTGGCCACCCTGGGTCGCAATCCCAAACCTAAAATCAAATCCTGGGCTAGTAACTGGGGCTGTGCTCCCTCCCAGCTTCTCCTGTTTGCCGACAGCCAGAGAAGCTGAAAGACCTTGGCAGCCGCATAAACATCACTTTTTATCAGCTTTCTTCTGAGCACAAATCCAAAACACAGCCTCTTGCTAGCTCTTATGAAGGAAATTAACTCTGTCTCAGCTTAACCCAGGACAGGACCATATTTTTACTGTTCTGTGTTGGATGAATTTTAACAATGAAGTTCATGGTTGCTGTCTTAACTCTTTCATTTCTTTCAACATATATATTTCAATGTTTTACTGAAGAATTTTTTTATCCAATGGACTGAAATAGTTGCTCCCTTGTGAGGCACTATGAAAACTATATATTGATCAGCACAGTTCATACATTTTATCAAGGACATTTTTTTTCCATTGTGGTGTTATGATCAGTGATGTCCTCAGCTAAACAACATTTAAATGCAGAAAAAGATTAAGGCAAAATAAACTATTTAAATCCATACTGTTCTGTGTAGTAGCATAGAAACCTATACAACTAGAAAACTCCATGAGAAATCTCTTTAAGATTTTTTCAGACTTGATCTTACTTGATTTATGGGAACAGTTTCAAAGGAAAATGTATCTAATAAAATAATTTAAGTTCAGGACAGGCAAAAAAATTTACTTTTTGTAGTTGGAATACATTTAATTTCAAAAGATACAGTTAGAAAATAACACAAGAATGAGGTATCAGTGGCTAGCACACCAAACAGTTTAGAGAGCATTGAGAGGTTTCCAAGTAGTTTCCACTTTCAAGAATTTTTAGAACTAAAAATTAACCAGAAATAGAATTTGATCAATATTCTTCAAATTTACGTAACAAAGGAGAATAATAAAAAAATCATTGATGTTCAGAATACTATTATTTTTAAACATCTGATGAAGGGAGCAGTTTGAGATTGCAATACAACTCCAGCTATAAATCCTTAATTTACAAGACTTTCAATTGAAAACCTGGGAAATGCTGATTTATTACAGCTTTGAGTTTTGGGCATTAGGAGCCTGTGCTACAATACTATGATCTGATTTTTTTTAAAGAATCAATCATAATGCTATATATGTACAGCGAAAATAATTTTACCTAGAAGAGAAGACAGTTGGGAGATCCCATGAAACATTACAAGATGATAATTACATGGCAAGTATCACAAAGAGACAATAAAAGAAAAACACATAAGAGATTTCACCCGTCACTGGCTTAATTAAAAAATCCCAGAAAACCAGTGAATCGTTACTATAACTTCTATGCAGTACAGTTCAGAGGGTTATGTTTGAGCAGCGTGTGTACTTGTCACCCTCATTATAAATCTCCTTGTAAGGATATGACTTTCATTTAAGGTTACTATGCTTGTGTTCCTAATTACAGAAATTCACATTTTCATTCACAGTGTAGTACGAGCTTTTAGCTTTCTAGATGTTACTCCAAACAAAGAGAAAAAATTGCTGGTAGTGCCTGAACTCTGATGGCATTTGAGGCCACAGTGTCCCTAATTTTACAAATAAAAATATATAGGAGTGATTTTATCAAAGTGAAATTCACCGTGACTGAATAAACTGAGACCAAATCTGTATTGTCCTGCAAAATTTAAGAATAATTTACTTCTGTGAAAAGTCAGTGTAGTGCACTATCAAAAGACAAGTTTTAGTATTCCACAGAGCATCTCTGATTTTAGACTATGACTGAGAGTAGAGACTCAGGCTCAGTGAAGTATGTTATTGCATTTAGCATATACTTAAGTAAAAGACATAGTAGCATGTCTTTTAAAAACAGGATAATCACAATGTGTGATGCATTTCTCAGTGTACTTAGCTTGGCTGAGGACAGTATACTATAATGCTGCCTTCTTCCTGGAATGTAAATTATATTTGAGGGACTTCTACCACCTGAGATTACTGGTTCAGAACAAGCATAGCAGTATCTACACAGCCTTGTGTTGTGTTGTGTGGCTCATCCGAACTTTCTCAGTCATCTATACATTGCCAAGAAAGAAGCTCAGAAGTACGAATATGGAATGTTGCTTTACAGAATTAAAATAAAATGTGATTGAATAGAAACCATAACAACTCCTCAAGGACATTGCCCCCTCTCCCTCCCTGCCCCACCCCAAAACCCCACAAAGCCACAACATCTATATCAAAAAACAAACCACAACAGGGCATCATATTTCAGAGGAGAAAGTGATGGGAACCAAAGCTGGCTAATACATTATCTCACACTTTGGCTTTCTGCACATTCTCTTAACAACTGTGACTTCTGCTATATTATTATATGTATTATAAAATCTGTAATATCCTGACAACTCAATATTTATTCAAAACTCTCTGTGCCTCTTGCTCTAAGAATTCTAGCAAATTCTTCCTATAAAGTTCACTTCTCTTGCAGAAAGGAAAAGTTACTGAATTATCTCAGCTACTTTGACAGTGCTTTGTCAGCCCAGTGTCACTATCAAAAGTCCAGAGACATGGTGCCGGTGCCCATGAAGGATTAGGGGCAAGGATCCCAGGTGTGCCTAAACTCCGTATAGAAAAAGACCCCAAATAACCAAAGTCATCCCATTCTCCTGATCTTTGACTAGATCAGCTTCTAGCACAAAACTGCTTGAAAATTTATTCCCTAATCTCATCACCACCTGGGGATTGCCAGAACAGTTATGTCTCCAACACCCCTTAGCAAAACTTTAATCAACCAAGGATATGATCTGTTAGTTCAGCTCTCCATTTGTTTCCTGCTGCCAGAACAATGCAAAAGGTACAGAATCAATCCTGTTCTGTTCTTGGAGCTGGTTTCTTCTAGGAATACTTCAAGCAATGATCAGAAAACTGATCATTTGGGAGATTCTGTTAAACCAATGGGAGATGGATGGAAAGCAAATGGTTAATCCTGTAACTTCCAAATTACATGTAGCCCTCTGTTTTGGAACAGTGAGTGGCCAGAGGTGTCATTCAGCATCTCAACTTCCTATTTCATCTTCTTTGATTCAGTTAAAAGTGATCAGGGAAGGAAACATAAGTGAACTCTGTTCTCTCCCTCCAGCATCTTTTTTCTCCCCTCACAGGCTAGAGACTCAGCTCCAGCAAACAAAGTGGAATTTGTTATTGCTCCACAATGGAAGTGCAAATGGCATTAAAAATTAGTTTAGAGTAAATATAGCATTCATAAATAATCTAAACCCAGCTCTACATAAAAATACTTATTTTTGTCATTGCAATTACTTTTACCATTCATGTAACATAACTATTGATGTTTTCATTCAGAAAGGTTAACAGCATATGTAAGATGAGATTTAAGTCTCAAAATAGTGACAAATGCTATTATCATGTTTGTAAATTTATATGGTAGACAATGCAGAGATAAGAGTGCTTTTGCCTCTTTGCATTTCCCCACTTTACCCAAAGCATTTACAATCACAAATCCTACTTTTCCCCTCTTTTAGCCTTCTTCTGTAATTATAATTACAAGACAAAGGTAGCTTTGTAGACAAAGGTAAGCTTTCAGGGTGAAAACATTTTTACAGCAAATTACACCACTGTATTCATTAGAAACATGGACTCATATTAAAAAATTAAAACAAAATAAATTTATTTGCATTTTCCTTATGGAAACACAAGTGTTTATCAATTTCTATAATAAAGTTCTTGCAGTTTGCTCAGTTGAGTTAGATGTCTAATTGCTATTTCTACCTTTGAAAATCTTCCCGTAAATCCTTAAGTAATCTGCCTAGAGACAAGGTATCATATGTAAACAGGTGGACAAAGTAATTTAGTTGCCATCTCTCTGTCTCTGTATGAAAAGCAACACACCTTGCCATCTCTAGTGAAAGAAAGAAAATAAGGCCATTGGAATCAAATTTGGCTTAGTTTCCTTTGTGCACAAGAAAGTATAGAACGCTTCATAAAATACGAACAGGTGTCTGGAAGTGACAAGTACATGCTTTTGAAGGAATTCAATGTAAAAAAACTCAGCATAAAACCTTGTGGAAGGGGAAGGTGATATTTATTTTAAACAAAACTGAATCTAGTAATTCGTACTCATTCTCTTGGATATCACATTTTTGTGTTTTCGTACTCATGAGCACTAAGTTATGTGTGTCTCTGGTCTAGCCAAGATGTCTGTGGTCTGGTCAAGATCTCTTGTGTGGGCATGGAGGCCAAGTGATGGCTGGTATCAAGACTTTGCTACATCTCCTAGATTTCTTTTGATTGCTGGCAATGAACTGTAGTGTTTTTTTGGTTTTTTGTTTGTTTGTTTTAACTGGCTTTTTAACCCTTTTACAAGTCAAAAAATTATAACACAGTCTTTTGCCTTGGAAACTTGCTTACTTCAACCTCTTTTATTCTGAGGTCAGGTCATGATCCACTGTTACTGTCCTCATTTTGGGTATCTGTATGGGTATAGTCAGTCTTGCTGCTGGGATAACAAGGGGGAAGCGTTTATGCAATGAGCTGTAACTGTTTCACCATCTTTCTGTTCTTAGAGTGAAGGTTACCTGCCAACAATTCATTCATGGTGTGACCCTATTGAAACATAACCCTTCTCGCCTTGCTGCAAAGAAAATCAAATTCCTCAGTGTTTTTTTACTGGTTTTAATGCTATCAGTCAGCTCCTTGTTTATTGACACAGGCCCACAGGCCTTTTTTTTTTTTTACCCTTTATTTTTTCTCTTGTGATGCTTTCAAACTCAGACATTTTCGTTCACACTAAATGCTTAAGTCTTAATATTTGTGTCATAAATCTTCTTACTTGGCTGCTTTAACTAAACAAGCGATAATAATTCTCAAAGATTTGAATCTCATTCTATGTAGTTTTCAAGCACAGATGAGTATTTAGATGAAAAAGGAATAATCTTCATCTTAACAGACACCTTCACAGCATGTGTAGTTACCTTTCTCCAAGTGCACATCAAAACCCAAATGTGACTGCCTTTATAATCAAATGGACAGAGAGATGCATCTCTCTGACTCAGCCTCATGCAGTCACGTTAAACATCACATGGTTGTCTCATGCCTCTTCTCAGAATGTGGAAGGAAAGAGCAAACAAGGGAAAAGGATCAGTATACAGAAGCACTCCCCAGGACAGAATAACAGAATATTCTGCTCTATGTATAATTTGAACTACAGCTAACTGATAAGAGAGAAGCAATCTCCTAATGAAACTCCTAATGAAGTTACTTAAAGATATGATTAGCTTGCTTCACGGCTTAAAAAAACATTTTAGATATTTGGCTGGTGCTGTGGACAAAGCTTCACTGAATTCAATGATTTAGCAAGCCTAAATAATTCAGAATCTGAAGCATAGTATGACTTAATACCTGAATACTGCCGCCTTTATGCCAATGCCCAGGGCCAAGCTAATGAAACAACATGACTATTGTATCAACAATTTCAATTTTAAAATTTAGATTTCTCCAAACTCATTTAATATTGTAGATTAGAGGTTTTTATCTTTGATGTATCAATTAGGAATCCTGAGATGGGTGTTAAATTTCTTCTAGCTATCTATCAATTGCCCATATGCATGTTTGATTGATTATACAAAGAAAAAACATTAAAAGACAGACATCAGGTCAAACACTGTGTATGAATCTATAACAACGTATTAGCCAGTGGTTACTTATTGGGAATTTCTTGTTCACTGCTACAGAACAAATGAAATGGAAACCATTATTTTTCATGTTTCATACAAGACTATATATATGCACACAGGAGATACCTATCTATCTTGTGCAAAGAAAATCTCAGTAATGAAATAACCAAAGAGCAATATTATATGCATCGTGTAGTCCTGCACCTAAATTCCTCTTTGGAAAGGTGCTTGGGGAGAAAGAGAACGAGGAAGGCATGGTTTCTCTCCATTTCCTGTCGCTGTAATGTCTAATACACAGTGCTGTGGATGGCAGAGATTGCTGCAGGGTGATTAATTCTTTATTTTGCTTATGCTTTTTCATAATTGTCAAGGGCGCCTAGGGCTCAGCATAGGCACCTCTTCATCTATTTATATGGATCTACATAAATACATATGTCTCACAAGTCTGTGACTGTACTCTCTTGAGACTTTCTCCCTTTTGTTCTCCATGAAGTGTTTATTCCTGTAAACCATAATCCAAAATTATTCTGCTGTTGTGCATTTGTTTGCATCCTGCAACATTATGTTCTGACCATGCCTCCATTTTAGGGAACATGGGATATTGTAAACAGGATCATTTACACAATGTTTCCATGGCCTATTTTGGCCTACATCCTCTGAGGTCAATGGACAATCTATGAGGGACATTAAAGAGAATGGAATGACAATATAGTGCTTCTGGTTTTCTCTTTTTATATATAATTTCCTATAGTGAAACTATTGAAAACAGGTTCCTCTAAAGCTTCTTATGCCCTTGTAGAACTGCAGAAAACCCAAGGATGTGATATTTTCCTGACTAAACCACATATTTTTTCTTTCAATCCATTTTAGAACAGGGACACAGATGTTTAAATTGCAAAAGGGATCCTGACAACTTGCTGTGCAGTGCTCAGAGAAGCAAAGTCCTGTTGCAAAGCATATTTGATCACAGCCCGGAAAATGATTCTCTATCCTATGAACCTATCCAGTATGACAGGATAAACAAAACTCCAAAATGAACATTGCAGAAGGAGGGCTTATCATTAGGCTATGTCTGCCACCACCAGGAAGACCTACTTTACTCAAAGGTGCTGAAGGATTGGTCATGGGAGAAAACAGGACATGCACCATTTCCTAGTGCTCCTGTAATACAGTGTACACTGTGTTCCTGCTGGGTCAGCAGCACAGATTGCTTCGTTGGAGATAACTGCATTGAAACAAGGCATCACAACAGAAGACTTAATGGTAGCTCAGTGTTGAAACTGAGTGGTTGGAAAATTCACACACATTTCCTCCTTTTTCACTGACATTGCATTTTTATTCAACTATCAGTCTCCCAAAAGTCTGAAGGATACATTTACTGTTTCAAAAGTTTGAGACTAGTTCAGTGCAATGAATCTGTTGCACATCTAACAGGTTTATCGAAAATAACATAGAGCAGACTTCGACCAAGATGGTAAACACTGAACAAAGAATCAGAACAAATCACTTTCTGTAGAATTATACGGCAATGAGAAGAGCTTAAATATAAGTATAAAAAGCTGAGGACATAATTCAACATAAATTAATATTTATTATCAGCTTAGATAATGACATTTTGTTTCAGTTTAATTTTAATATAGGTCAAGTAAATGAGCTAGAAAAGATAATTAAATAGTATGGCAGTTTACTTAGAGGAAAAAAACCAACAAAAATTAAAATTCAGGCAGCCTGTGGTTTTGAAGTTGGGTATTTCGTAATGACTGCCTTTCTTTTGGGGGTATATGCCCATGAGTATCATCTTAGTGTTGTGCAGTAAAGCCTAGAGCAATAAATGAGAAGAAAAATCAGTGTAGGAAGAGACTGCAGCTAATAAATATTTGATCAGATACGCAAATGCACACAGTTTGATAATGCCTTGAGGAATTTGCCATCATTTATTAACTCCTGCAATGTAAATGTATGGTATTGTGTTTCTTAAGAAACAGCAAGCCAATAAACAGCTATTAATCTTTTCAAGCAATTATTTTCTAGACATACGTACATCTGAAAAACTATTGGACTTACATTTGTGAGAATATAGAGAGGTGCTGCTGCAGTATAGAAGCTGTAGAGTTGTTCAGGCTTTTGTGAAGATTTATACAGTTTTAATATGGGAATACGAGATGTTTTCAACAATTCAACTACTTAAAAAAAAATCAGTCCTAAAGTAGAAAATACTAACTGTCTCTAACAGAAACACTCTGGACACTTATCTTGATTATTTAGATGTTAAATACTACTTTAACAAAAACACACATGGGATTAGCACCCATTGAGCTCAGGGGTAGCTGGAAGAGTAACATCACTCAGAATCAGACTGTACAAGACAAAATAAGTTTTTCATAGTTAGCCTTGCAACACTGTGGAGTACTAAAATATTCCTGTGGTGACAGAATCTTTTACAGTTTCTGAATTACTGTAGGTCAGAAAATGCTCCTGTATATTATACCTTGCTGTAAGGCAGTGAAATGTACTGAAATGTGTGGGCCTGCTAAGAGACAAATGTACTACTTAGATTGGTTTTAAGACAAAGAAGATGTCAGTGTTTGTGATACAACACACAGCATTACAGTGCTACAGAAAGATGGTGAAAAAAACTGCAGGTGTAAGCAAGGTGAGCTTAAAGAAAGAGTTTTTTGTTACTGTGTTATTGGAAGAGAAAGGAAAAGACTTTACTTGTTCATTAGTTCTTACGATGGATTAGAACATAAGACATCTCATTGCCAAATACAGCAATTGAGGGAAGCTAGTGAGTCTTGATGTTTAATGTGGATTTTTCTGCATGCCTTTAAAGATGCTCAGTAGTCACACGTGTGGTGATATTTATTCTCCATACCATATCACATCACCCTTTATCCTTGTAGTTATTTCTTTACAGGAGGCTTTAAAAAGGAAAGATCTTTCTTTTTAGTGATTCTAAAATGTAATAATGAACTCAAACACATTTCAGTTTGAATGAACTCACCTTAAAATGAGCATGAGCAGCACATAAAAACCATTTATCATCTGTGCATTTCTGAAAACTACACTTTCCTGCCTATGAACTCCAGTCCGTGTCTGCAGAAAGCAACATGGCAAATGCTCTGCTTCTGCAAAACTAAAATTGCTGTACGTGGCTGGACTTCTCCTCACAAATCAGATACCCTGGAAAATTCTAAATGGTGTTAGGAAGAGCTTACTGCATGAATTGGTGTATGTACTAGAGAGTTTTCATACATTTCAAATAATAGTTTGTACTATTTGATCTTAGTTAACCACATGATATTTTTTAGGAAAAAGAATGGTTAACATTTTCTCCACAGTATCTTAGTCACTGAAGCTGCCACACAGATTATTGTAGTTTGTTAATTTATAGTCTATGAAATTACATTAATACATTGAGCCCTACACTGAACTACATGCAGTTTTTTTTTTCTCCAAATTGCACCTCTACCAAACAGGTACTAGCAAAGGGACCTTAAAGTTACTTTGTTTCATTGTATGGAGGGCAAGTATTTCAGGGATTAATATTAACAAAAACAAACTGCAAACACTTTGAAATATTTCTAATCCTGTTCAACTCTCACTAAAAATAAATCTCTGTACTCATGGTGGAATAAAATCCCCTAGATCTGTTTCTGTTGGTTGTCATGCACAAAGTTAAGGAAGAACTAATGTAGATGAAACATTCTTACCTGAACTGTGCAAACTTCTTAGACTCTAATTCTCACAGATTCCTCCAGATATTTATGTTGGTCTGTTTGGGGTACAGGTAACAAGTTATAAATTCAAAACCATTTTTTCTTTGTTTTAAATATAAACCTTCATATTGTGTTTGGGATCAAAATTTTTGCAATCGTATTTCGTGTAAACTTTGCTTAGTTTCATGAGTTTGGAGGAGTCCACAATTTTTGATAGGCAAGTATTATGTTAAGGAACCTGTCTTGATCAGTAACTTCAAATATGATTCAGTGTTGGAATTGCACAGCATTTTCCATTTTGCAGAAGCTAGGGAGTCAATTTAAACTTGTTAGAAAAATATAGTAGTTTATCAACTCCCTGAGAATATTTTATACAAATAAAATATATATGCACTTTTAATTTTCCTAAAAGTATAAATTGCAGGAATAAACACCTTGTCATATGTTGAAGTTTAATTCCTAAACTTCTCAAAAGCACAGGACAGGTACTGGTGGAGACTTTCACAGATAATTCTGTGAGTGAAGAACTGAGCTGTCATTGAAATTCAATATCTGCTATGTACTTCTAATACCAGAGAAGATTCCTTCAAAAATAAGTGTGTATTTCAGCACTTTTTACACAGAGACAAAATCAATGTAATAGTCTGAATACCCATGCAAAGCATAGTCCTACAAGTTAGTATTTAGCAGTGCAAGAATACAAGAACCCACTGAGGCTGTGCAAGAGAATTTTTTAAGGAAATACTACACAAAGTGGTAATACATTTGATCTTCAGGTAAAAGATGGCATTGTAATTAAGCCATAGGTGTGCCTTGTATGAGCCGTAACAGCATGATTGTTTATAAAGGAGATCCTTTCACCTGATTTGTTTTATTTCTTTTTTTGTTAACAGTCATACAAGACAAAAATTAAACAGGTGATAGGAGGTGTCACAAGAAATTGATTGAGCACTTTTTAAAGGTTAGTAGCAGTCTTGGGGCCTAAAAATATTCTTTAAAAGTCACTGTACATGATGTGCAATTAGATGGATGAAATTCTGCATAATTTGGCATATGTCAGAGATAAGAGTCCCTGAAGAGCTGCTTTGACTGCAGAATATAATAGATGTGACCTTTTAGGGTCATAAAGACAGTAGTACAGTTAAAAATCATACATTTACAAGTATTTCAAAAAGGCTCTAAACATTTCAAAATACAAAAATATGTTGTCCCAATAGCCATCAAGTTTAGTCCGGAAGAAAAAACAGAACTAAACTCACCTTGGTGAGCCTGATCTTTCAAGATCCCTAGGGCCTTGGATCTAGTTTTTAAACAGGTCACAGCAAGAAAATCCAATACTTTCTTGTGACTGAGCTTTATTTCAAAAATGTCTTTCATTGTGGCTTGCTGAAAATGAAAAAGCAATGGACAATATAGGAAAGACGTAGTCACTGTCCTGAAAAATTCTTTCTCTCTTCTCTCCATTTGAGCAAAGGGCACCAATGATGTGGCTTTAAATTATCATAAACTGTTGTACAAATACTAAGCTAACTCACCGCCTCCTTTTGCCTTTCTGGCAAACTGGTAGGTCTTCAGAGTGAAAATAGTTTTTTGATCGAAAATACTCAGTAACAACTGGTCAATAAGGTTTTGTAGAATTTGATCACAGACATTTCTCTGGTTTGTTTCCAAGGAATTTTTTTGTATTAGTAACAACAGTGCTTACATAACTTGGTGAAAAACCTGTAGTGACAAGAGAGACTGGCTATGGATGATGAAAGCCCATTGAAGCTGACTGTAGCCCTTCCGCTGATTTTAACAGGCTTTGTAGCAGACATCTAGCAAGAGAAAAACATGATGGCACTGACTGCAAACATAAAAGTGAACATGGACTGCCTTAGAACTGGACACCACAGACAATGCAAGAGCAATTGCAGCTGAGGCTCTCAACTTTATCTGAAGATAAGCTATAATAATTGTTGTGTAAGGCTGAAGGGTTGATAGGAAGATACTAAAGTACTACTGAAATAGTTACATGAGCAGAGAATATCAAGTTCTGCTTGAAATCAGTTTGCACTTGCTATCCTGTATAGTCTTAGTTGCACAACAAAGTGCACAGAATGTATCAAATGTGATTTTTGTGGTTACTGTCAGAATATGAGGGTTCCTTTTGCTTTGTTTCACTTATTCTTGGCTTCAGAGCAGGTTGATTACTATTTGAACTACACTAACAAATAAAATTTGCTGCCTTTCCTGCCTTATTAATGAGATGTGAACAAACAGTGAAAAGTATTGCCATGAGACAGACACATTGATCATCTGTCTTCCCAATGTAGCACTCAATAAAGGTAGTGGAAACCAAAGGGTAAATTATAGGATCTGAGGAGCTTTGAAAAATGCATTAACAACTTCTCTACTGCAGCTTCTGCAAAGGTATAATTCTCTCAAAAAGCACATTAGAACAAAAGAAGTGTCAAGACGTGGAAGATATGCTTGCCCTGAGGCACTCACATTTAGAATGAGTGTGAAGCAGTTACAGTTTTGGAAGTGAATGCTGTAACATGAAAAATTGTGATGCTTTTCAAGAGAAAGCGTAAGAGCGAGAAACTTTAGGGGTTTTTTGTTTCTTTTAAACACTGTGTACATTTTTTTAAAAAGGTTAGTGCATAATTTTCAAATATCACTGCACATCCGTGCACGAGTGCGTTGTTTCATAAGCCCTGGTCCCTCTCGCTGTCTTAGGGGCTTGTCAGTCCTGGGAATCGCCTTTATCTTCAGAGGTTTCTGAACTGATCTGAACTATCAGTAATTGAAATGTCTTTGAAGAAAACATCGCAATGGGGAAGGATATATGTTCCACATTGTGAAACATTGTCTAGCAGTGAAAATATGGAAACCTGACTGTTGATAGTGGAACTGGTGTGAAGCAGAAAGCTTAAGTTTGTAGGTCACATTCTTGTAAGATATCATACAAACAGTTGGAGACTTGTTCAAGCAGCTGGGAGGACACTAAATAATCAATGCTATGAAGTAAGGAGGCAAACAGAATACAATCCCAATTCCAGGTGAGCTCTCAAAAAATATCTGACTGTATTTACCTAAGCTGAATTTTATGCTGTTGCAAGTTGACAGCTTCTGATACCTAAGCTAACTCATTTATAGCTAGCTTGGTTATCACTGTACTTGATTTAAATCTGCATCCTCATGAATAAACTGAACTGATATGACAAAAAATACAAGAAAAAAAGAGGACATTTTTCAATTGCTTGTATGCAAGTTCCGTGAGACTCTGTAACAACCAAAAGGAACTGGAAATTCTCTCAGTGGAAAAGGAATTGGACATAACTGGTAGAAAATATTTACTGACTCATGTTTGTACTGTATTTTGAAAGAAGCTTGACAATATGGTTGAATCATCTAGGCAGGATGTAGGAAGAGATCTTAGACAACATTTAATAAAGCTGATATTTTCTTATCAAGATGGAGTATCCCTGCCCAAAGGACTCGTAAGAATGTACTAAATAGAAAAGATCACCGTGTTCCTAATACTACAAGAAAATTTCAAATACCTGGAAGAGTGCTAATGCTATGCCAGTAGGGAAAAAAAAAAATAGAGGGGATGACAATAGGTTTTTTTCAGGCTGGTTAGCCTGGCACAAGTCCTATGGAAATATGGAAACACTAATACGGGAGTCAACTGACAAAAATTACAAGTAGAAAACAATGGTAAGATTGAATTCACACATATTCTGTCTTGTCAGGCTACCTGATTTTGTTCTTCAACAAAATTTCTGACTTCGTTGATAAAAGTAATTGAACAGATGCAACAGCCTTTGTACAGCACTTGAATTGGTGTTGTAAGATAGTCTGATAGTAAATTAGTACAATACAGTATTTATGGATCTTACACTAAATAGAACAAAAACTTTCTAATTGAAGGACTGAAAAAAACATTTCTGGTGGAGTTCTTCAGATATCAGTATAAATACTGAAGCTACTCAGTACTTTCGCCAAAAAAAATTCTGATCAAATCTGTGAAGGAGTGAAAGGCTAGAGAAGGTAACTAGTGATAAAGACACGGCAATTATACATATAAGTGCACAAATATTTTGTAAATGATAGGACTATAACCTTTAAAGCTGAGCTGTTCGCAGAAACACCCAAGACTGGAAAAAGACTGGGACTATGCACTTATAACAAATCAATTTTTTATCAAGTCTGGAAAGAAATTATGAAAATGTTTGCATTTTTATCCTGTCCCAAGTGTGGTCTTTTCAGATACAGCAATGTCAGTTTCATTTTGATATGCCTAGCATTTCAAATACTCAGCTCTTTTGATTTTACATGGTTTTGTTGAATTGAAAATTCAAAATATAAAATGTGCAATTGTAGATATAAAATCCGAAGTATTTTGAATGAGAACAATCTAGTGTTATAATTTTTTAAAAGGTTAGTTATGGAACAGCTGTATTATTTTCCACAAAATGCTTTAGAATTTCCCAATACTGTGCAGTTAAGAAACTGTAAATCTCAAAGATCAAGATTCTTATTTAACAGCATTTCTGTTCCATACAAGACTATTTGAAGACAATTAGTGCTGCCTAGGATTTTTATTGTCAGCAAACTTTCTTCTAGCAACTGGTTGCTGCTTAGCAGCATATCTGTATTGCTAGACATGTTGACTTCAGAGGAAAGGATGGAAGCTCAACTAAATATGTGACTTTGAAGTTTCTAACGTCTTTTCCACTGGGGGCAGAGGCATCATTTATCTCTAAATTTATGTGCATAACATACAAATCAGCTTCCCCATCCAATACATGTCTCACAATCTAGAGACTTCTTGTATTTTGATAGGGCCCATGGATAAATATATTAAACCTTATCCTAGATACAGCACCCAGAGAGGCTGTATTTCCACTCTCCTGTTTCTCCTTCTAGGAACTGTCAAACAGAAAAGAGATAGGAGTTTCATACTTAGGAGGGAGAAGCAAGTGCCTTTCTGCTTCTAGTTACCTGCCAACTTCCCAGTAATCTGTGAAGATACCTGAGAAATCTACTTGTGACTCCAACTTCTGTGGCCTTTACCCTTGTTCTTGGTCAGCATAACATCTGTCTTTCTAGTGTGATATAAAGGCATACCGGGTAAGGAAATGCTTCCTTTTGAGATTCTTCATTTGAGTTTGCACCCTTTGCAGTGTTCTATCATCTGGAGCTGTAGAATCAGTAGAATGACAGAGATCTTCCTCAATCTTTTTTTTTTTTTCCCTTCTATACATAATTTTCTTTGCTACTGCATATAAAAATATACACCTAAAATCATCATCCTTAAGCAAAAATAATTCTATATTTCTTACCATAAAAATAAACATAGGTCTTGCACTTGTATTTTATATGAAGTGGAGAGTTCAGGACTAAGATTAAGTATTTCAAAAAAACTCAGAAGAACTTCAAGCACAGAGGATTACCTGTGCAGAAGACTGATGTGGAAATAGACAGACATTTTTCTCTCTTGTTTACAAGAACTATCAGAATTGAATTCCTAAAGATACTGTCAAAACCCAGAAAATTACATTGATACCCTGACAGCTTCTTTCTGTTACTTTGGTCTTATTTTGCCAGAGGTCTGCAGGGAAAATCCCTCATCTACTATACCTCTTCAGCTTCTCTGCCTCATCTCTCTTTAATATCCTGGGTCCTTCTATGTGATCACAAAAAAGTAATGAAGATGCTAGTCATCTGCCTAAAATTCCCTACTACCAAAAGTTGACTGACAGCTTTGGAACAGAAAAACCAGTTAAAGTAACCCTATATATTCCTGGCTACAGAAAAAAATACAAAAGGAATAATAGGTAAACCACTTTGGTCTCAGGAAATATTTGGATCTAGTTTTTGTTAGCATTCTCTGTAGAAGACTAATAAGAGAAAGAAGAAGTGGGTTTTTTATCAGTCTTCTATATCACTCTGACTCCGTAATACCATTGTTTAAATTAATTTAAACAAATATGAATTGTTGATGTTCCAATTGCCTCAGAAATTAACTGTCCTTGGTTTAAATTGTCCAAGTGAAAACCAGTATTAAGTGTCTAAGTACTATCAGTGTCTCTAGTGTTCTGACAGAAACAATAACAAAATAAGCTGTTGTCTGGTCAACAGTTTACTCTTTAAGGATAACCTATTTTTGCTCGTCACTCACTAACTTGCAGTTGACTGCATAAAACAGATACTATTTACATGCTGTATATATATAGGTGAAAACATTCACAGAATGTCTTTGGAGTATATATTGTTCATCTATGGCACCACACTTTCAAAATCCCACCTCCCTGTGACATTGCCTTCCAGGTTTTAAAGGCCAAAAAAAAGCTCAACAGTTTATGAAAAATGCCTCATAGTGGTGATATGCCCACCCCTCATGGGCTTGTTTGCTTGCCAGTTACTTTATAGCCAAAAGCAAAAGAAATTGCTCAGTACTACAAATTCAGCACCTGCAATACAGCACCTGCAGGAAAGGGCAGGAACAACCCTAACTAACCAAGGAGTTAGCCACCTGGTGCAAAATGTCATTTTTTACTGTCTTTTTGACAGCTCAAAAGTCAAAGTAAAGAGATGAAACACATGTACCTTTCAGTGTATTTTGCAGTGCAGAGGTTTCTGTGCAAGTCCATAAATCAACTGCAAAAAAGAATTACATAATGTGGCTTTGTGGTGTCTAAGGTCTTCTTCAAAGTTCTTTTATTTTGAACAAACCACTGGATAACCTCTTAATGAATAAAGTCTTACATACAAGTTTCATCATATGAGATGTTATCGTTTAATCACTGTGTACAGAATTCTGACTTACGTTGCATTCTTCCTTGATCTTCTCATGTATCTGTGTTAAATCGTGTTTTTTTAATCCAGCTATATGGAAAATACTGGAAATAAAAAAATACTTTTTAAAAAAATCCCTGAATATTTATTATGTACTTGCCAATAATGGACTGTCCATGGCTGAGCATGACAGTATTGGCATGTTTGTCTTTCATGAATAAAAGCAATTTTACGGGGAATAATAGCTGCTCTGATAGTTAGCAGTGGGTGGTATCTATGTATTGCACTAATAGCTACTAATGGCCACTGTTAACCCTGGTCATCAATGTGAACAACATAGGACAAAAGACCAACTAAAGGGCAACCAACCTGAAGTCACAGAATCACAGAATCACAGAATGTTAGAGGATTGGAAGGGACCTCAAAAGATCATCTAGTCCAATCCCCCTGCCGGAGCAGGAACACCTAGATCAGATCACACAGGAACGCATCCAGGCGGGCTTTGAATGTCTCCAGAGAAGGAGACTCCACAACCTCTCTGGGCAGCCTGTTCCAGTCCTCTGTCACCCTCACTGTAAAGAAGTTTTTTCTCATATTCAAATGGAACCTCCTATGTTCCAGCTTGAACCCATTGCCCCTTGTCCTATCACTGGATGTCACAGAGAAGAGCCTGGCTCCATCCTCCTGACACTCACCCTTCACATATTTATACACATTGATTAG
>WKFP01014002.1:185881-199204 GCA_011057875.1 Pterocles orientalis | reverse complement strand
GCAATGGGTTCAAGCTGGAACATAGGAGGTTCCATTTGAATATGAGAAAAAACTTCTTTACAGTGAGGGTGACAGAGCACTGGAACAGGCTGCCCAGAGAGGTTGTGGAGTCTCCTTCTCTGGAGACATTCAAAGCCCGCCTGGATGCGTTCCTGTGCAATCTGATCTAGGTGTTCCTGCTCCGGCAGGGGGATTGGACTAGATGATCTTTTGAGGTCCCTTCCAATCCTTAACATTCTGTGATTCTGTGATTCTGTGATTCTGTGAAGTAGACTAAAAAAATGGTTTTGATATAAAACTGTGAGGCTACATAAAATGTTGCAGCACACGTACTATGGTCAACTCATTATCTTAACACAAATGTTCTTAAAGCTTCACATGGACTGGCAAATTGTGAAGCATTGGCTGCCTACCTTCAACTGATAAATACTCTACACTGGGGAGCAGTACATAAATGTAGATCCTCATTTTATGCAATAAATGCATTGATAGTATTTGAAATATAGGCATATAGTAGCCGCACTGGCGTTATAGACGTAGGAATCCAAAGGGTACATTAATTGTCTTCTGGGAATAAGTCCTCCTCACAATACTTTCACGGACACATTAAAATTTCCATGTGCAGCTGGTGTTAGGGACAACCACTTTCCTCACTGGTAACCCCACTAAAATTACATAAATGCACTAATAGAACCCTCACCTGCGATCTTTGGTTAAGCCAAAATATGTCCAGGACCTTCAAAATCTTAAATGACTTTCTACAATCATTGATCCACTCTTACTTTGCCTCTTATTCACTTTGGAATACACTTTTCATGTTAAGGGCATCTATGGGGGCAGATTCTGTGCTTGCTAAAAGGCAAACACACCCACTAGTAGTTTTTTAGTTTTAATCTGTGATTGAATTCCTCACTGCTAAAATAAGGGGCTGAACCCTGCAGAGTATTACGAGGACAACCTTTTTAAGCTATGTAAAGTCCAACACTATTGTGCAATGTCAAAGGTCTTTAGAATCACTTAAAAACCCATTAATTCCAATAGAATTATTTCTTAGGTACCCTGTTACATTGACTGATACGAGAGTGCCAAGACAGTGTAGTGATCTTAATCTCTGAATGTTCAGGGGTAACATATGAAGAACAAATAATAACTGGGTCACTCTAGTGTGTTTTACCTGTCTTTCTCCAAGCCTTTCAAAGCTTCACAGTTCAAACAGAGATGATGAACTTTAGATTAGGGCCCACATTTTCCTAAGTACTTGTATGTACTTAATAATACAATGAACCATAATCAAGGCTTTATGGAAAACTAAATATTAAAGAGCAATAACAATTCAAATAATACCACTAGCTCTCTAGAGCACAGTACATTGATTGCCTTGTACTTTTCATAGGATAATTTTAAAAGCAAAATAAAATGTAGATTGATTGTACATCAAATACGGAATGGCGTTACGTATAGTACAAGCATGGCAAAATGTTCTTGAAAGGAAAGTGCATACTAATACCTAAAGCCCACTCTGTTCTGCTTCCTTTTTCATTATAGCTGATGTTTCATTTTAACATATACATTTGAAAATCACTTTGTGTTTTAATGGAATGCTCTGGGCCAAATTGATCCCCCGTGTAATGTTGTATGTGCATGTCAGACAATTATTACGATTTTTAATGGCATGAGTTTGGGGTGGCTGCATTATTCATGTAGGGCATATTGATGAGAAGGTCATACAGGTCACTACAAGAATTTAAAATACTTCTGCAGTTCAGAAATGTACTTTTTACATACATTTAAAATGTGTGCTTTTCTAGTTGATGAGTACTAATATTGTTTATTTCACCCTCTGTCTACAAGGTCAAACTTCATTAGCTACTATTTGCAGGTTCAGAATGAAATGAAGACTACAATAAGCTTTAAATTAGAAAATCCCAGAAGAAAATTCCAGTGTTGTAGCAGATTCTCACTCTCTTAGAAGATTAATGGAGCAGACTTGTAGAGAATTTTCTGTATCCTGTGGCTATTCATTTAACATATTCATTATGCTGGACTTCATGTTATGTTTGATCATTTGCAAGAACCTGCTCTTTTTTTTTTTTTTTACCAACAAAGCTCCTGAACTTTCTTCATTATGAAAATGTTGTTAGGTTCTGCAGGGCTGTCTATAAGAAATACTTGAAAGGGTTCATTATATTTCTGACATCATTCTAACAATATCCTGGAGGTATGTTTTATCTGTTGTGGCAACTCTATGCCCTTTCTTCTTGCAGCTCCTGCAATAGTGGATGCAGCCAAGGAAAAATGGCATCATATCTATATTGCTTGTATGTTATTCTTTTTCCCCTTGGAGCTATGGTTTTCAGCTACGAACTGGAGGAACCCAAATAGGTCTTGTAACTTACATCATGGACTAGACCATCCACAGGCAGCTCCAGTGTTTGGGATGCAGGAACATGGTACAGAAAACAATCCCAGAGTTTCATAAACTACAATCTGACAAGAGCAAATGCTTACTCTGAGAGGAGAGATAAAGAAGATATCCTTCATCTGTTACGTTAACATCATGGCTCCGCCTTGACAAAGGGCTAAGTGACTGATTATGATAAGCTGTGGCTGATATGCAAAGAGGATCTGAGTGTAATGAGCCTTGGTGTGGGATGTGGATCAACAGCTGACTCGAGAATGGCACTTGAAAGTGCTGGGAGGGTGGTCTGTGATCTGATTTGCAGTCAGTGATAAAAGGAGGACTAGGGAATCTGTGGGCCCCCTCTGGAAGAAAGCAGGAGACCTAGTGACCCAGGATGTAGAGAAGGCTGAGGTACTTAACGAGTTCTTTACCTCAGTCTTCACTGGCAAGAGCTCAAGCCACACTGCCCAAGTTGCAGAAGGCAAAGACAGTGACTGGGAGAAGGAAGAACTGCCAGCTGTAGGAGAAGATCAGGTTCGAGACCATTTAAAGAACCTGAAGGTGCACAAGTCCATGGGACCTGATGAGATACATCCGCGGGTCCTGAAGGAACTGGCAGATGAAGTTGCCAAACCACTATCCATCATATTCGAGAAGCTGTGGCACTCTGGTGAAGTTCCCGCAGACTGGAAAAGGGGAAACATAACCCCCATTTTTAAAAAAGGAAATAAAGAAGACCTGGGAAACTACAGGCCGGTCAGTCTCACCTCTGTGCCTGGCAAGATCATGGAGCAAATCCTCCTGGAATCTATGTTAAGGCACATGGAAAACAAGCAGGTGTTTGATGTCAACCAACACGGCTTTACCAAAGGAAAATAGTGTCTGATGAATTTGGTGGCCTTCTACAACAGAGCCATGGTGCTGGTGGATAGAGGAAGGGCAACAGACATTGTCTACCTGGACTTGTGCAAAGCTTTTGACACAGTCTCACATGACATCCTTGTCCCTAAGTTGCAGGGACATGGATTTGACAGAAGGACCACTTGCTGGATAAGGAACTGGCTAGATGGCTGCACTCAAAGAGTGGTGGTCAATGGCTCAATCTCCAAGTGGAGACCAGTGACAAGTGGTGTTCCACAGGGGTCAGTACTGGGACCAGTGTTGTTTAACATCTTTGTTGGAGACATGGACAGTGGGATGGAGTGCACCCTCAGCAAGTTTGCTAATGACATCAAGTTGTGTGGTGTGGTGGACACGCTGAAGGGAAGGGATGCCATCCAGAGGGACCGTGACAGGCTGGAGAGGTGGGTGCATGCAAACCTCATGAAATTTAACAAGGCCAAGTGCAAGGTCCTGCACGTGGGTCGAGGCAATCCCAAGCACAAGTACAGGCTGGGCAGAGAATGGATAGAGAGCAGCTCTGAGGAGAAGGACTTGGGGGTATTGACAAGCTCAACATGAGCTGGCAGTATGTGCTTCCAGCCCAGAAAGCCAACCGTGTGCTGGGCTGCATCAAGAGAAACATTAGCAGCAGGTCAAGGGAGGTGATTCTCCCCCTCTACTCTGCTCTCGTGAGACCCCACCTTGAGTACTGTGTTCAGATGTGGGGCCCCCAACATAAAAAAGACATGGACCTGTTGGAGAGAGTCCAGAGGAGAGCCACAAAATTAATCAGAGGGCTGGAGCACTTCCCCTATGAGGGCAGGCTGAAAGAGTTGGGGTTGTTCAGCGTGGAGACGAGAAGGCTCCGAGGAGACTTAATAGCAACCTTCCAGTACCTGAAGGGGGCCTACAGGAGAGATGGGGAAGCACTCTTTATCAGGGAGTGTAGTGAGAGAACAAGGCGTAACGGGTATAAGCTAAAAGAGGGTAAATTTAGACTAGACATTAGGAAGAAATTTTTCACTGTGGGGGTGATGAGACACTGGAACAGGTTGCCCAGGGAAGTTGTGGATGCCCCATCCCTGGAGGTGTTCAAGGCCAGGCTGGATGAGGCTTTGAGCAACCTGGGCTAGTGGAGGGTGTCCCTGTCCTTGGCAGGGGGGTTGGAACTTGATGATCTTTAAGGTCCTTTCCAACCCAAACCATTCTATGATTCTATGTTACAATGTTCAATTTCCCCCTGTGACATTGCTCTATTGCTTTTTGCAGTGCTCAAGAGTAGAACATATAATTTAGGTTTACATCACTTTTTGGAACCATTGACCACCACTTGCCTTCAATCTCTCAAATCACATTTAAGAAAAACACCACAGCCTACAGAGAGTAGGTACAAACACTCCAAGAAGAGCTGGAGAGACCTGAGTGATTTCTAGATGTTGGGAGCATTTTGTGACATTTACATACAACAGTGTTTGGAAAATATAACATCAGTCAGAAACAGAGTTTTGAAAAATCCTGGTAACAGATATGAGGCTATGGTTTAGAGGACTGAAGCAACTAGTAGTAAAACTGTATTGCCAAAAAAGCAAATGTCACTTAGATTCTGCTTTGAAAATTCTCCTTGTTTTGAGAGTATCCAGAGGTAGCTGACCAAATCCTTTGCAATCAGGAAGAAAAGCCCCTGCTGATCTTGTTTTTCAAGAAATTATCCTGTGTAAATTATTGAAAAGATGAGTCACTATTTCCACAGTTTCCTGTAAACACACAGATATTTCATTAGATCCTGTTGGAGAGGAATATTTTAGAAGCAAAACCCCATAAACTTATAATGAGTTTCTGTACTTTGGAGATGTCTGACACACATGAGCCAAACATTAATTTTCTAACTCAAGATTTACATTGTCACTAGAAAGATCAACTAATTTTAAATTATTTTTAACTATCACATATTTAGCTGTGCTTCTTGTCATCAGGTGTATGCTTGCAAACATAATATATTGAGACCAATTTGTTAATCAAATCCCTTCTCACTCCGTTATTCTTTCCTCTTACGATCCCTGCATGTTCTTGGTATTAATAATGAAAATACTTAAGAGTGGCTCTTGTTAAAATGGTAAGTCAGGAATTCAGCGTAACCTTTTACATCTAGACCCTGATTTAAGAGCCGACACAGCTAAAAATGTGAGATAGTATGCTGCTGTAGCACATTAAAAGGTCAAATTTAAATGAGTTCAGGTTGAGATACTGTTCTTTGTCTTAGGGAGGAATCAGTTATGAACTCCAGTTAAATATGTAACTCTCATGACTTTTTCTCGAATGGCATATATTGATGAATTTAAGCCATAATTATGCTAGTATTATGCTAGTATTAACAAATACTTAACATCTGACTCCTAATCAGTCATACCAGTATCAAGAGGTATTTAATGTCTGCAAAAAAATTAAGTATATGTATTGGTGTTTGGAGGACCGATGTCTTCTACAGTAAAAATCTGTGTGTAACAGTATTTCCCAAGCTATTTAGTCCAAAGGGAGATTCCTGTCCTCAACAAACAGAGTAATGTTTACCTTACACTGATTACTTATAATGTTTTTAACAGTTAAGATACTGAAGGAAGGACTGATAATTACCTTCAATGATTCTGTTGTGGACAAGGGCTGACTCCGAATGCTGGGTTTAGAAACTCTCCTTTTTCTCACTTTCTTTGTATGAAGTACCTGGGTTAGCTGTGAGGCAGCCAGAGTACAAGAACCAGGTGCAGCCTTTTCAAGACCTTTTTTTCTCACCATTGCTAAGACCATTCATCTGTTCTGTTCAGATCTTCAACTTCTTCATTCTGAGCAGCTACATCATGCTTCAGTGGAATCTGTTGGACTTCTGCCATTGACTTCAAAGGAATCAGATTCAGGCCACTAAAAAAGCAAATTTTTGAAACCAATAATACTTTAAAAGTCTGGCTTCAAAAGTCATGATATGAAGCTCAGAGTTTACTCTCCCCTGTGTAGAAATAACCTGTAGGGGGGAGAATGGGACCTTTAGATAATTAACTATTCAGTAAGTCTTAAGCTGCTCAATAGTGCTTTTTATCTTCAAAGTGCTTTTTAAACATTCACTAAGTAATCCTCTCAGTCCTCTGAAGTAAATAATTTGGTATTTATTATCCTGGTGAAGAACTGCTATAAATTAAAAGGAAATGCTGAAAATAGTACTTTTCATTTACATTTTTTTCAGACAGGAAAAGGAAAGAAATGCAAAAAAACTCGGGCTGTGAATCTGCATTCCCTTGGTACTCACTCCATTTCAAGAGTTACTGCTCCAAAGAAAAACTATAATCTGTACGACTACCCATTGCCAGAGATGGAAAACCATTTACTATAAAAAGTAGCTGCCTGTGAGCTCTAGTTTTCTCCCAGACAATTGTACTCTTAAGTTAACTTTTCTGGCACATCTTTCAGATAGTCTTCGCTGTCATGAATTGCCCTTATTTGTGGAAGGAATGGTTTGACTGCAAATTCTTACAGGGGATGAAACTTAGTACAGAAAATGTAAAGGAGTGAGTGTACCTGGGAAAAAAACCCCAAAGGATATCTAGAAGAAAAATGTACCAAACAGGAGTAAGACCCTGTTGTTGTGAAATGTAATTCTATAAAAACATCAGCTTGATGTGCAACATAGTTAAAACAATTAATTCTAAGAATTATTAGGAAAAGTTCAGTGCGGTTTCCTGTTAACTATGTATTTCAGTGAATAATCTCACCATCTTGCATCTCCTCTGTGTTTACAATGACATCCACAATTGGACTGGAGAGTGACCGTCTTACATAGGATTTCAGGTTTTGGTGTTATTTCTTAGCAGTGGAATTAAGCAAATTTCCCACAATGCTTTTCAAGCAAACAATGTTTGTCTAACAATTATTTAACAGAGCACCACACACACTTGAGCCTCTCGGATTCACAACTGTAATAAAAAGACTGAGAAAGAAAGTAAGCCTAGATCAGATCATCCAGCAAGTATGTTTGCATTAGAGTACATCAGCATCACTTTAACTTAACTAACTTTAAACTCTGCTACAAAATGCTGAATGCAAAATTCGAAAATAATAGCTAATGGACTTCTGATGGGTATTAGTGGTGATGTTAGTATTGGTATTCTCTGTTTATGGGGAAATTAAATACAAAAAGTGATATGGAATATTGCAGAATTAATTTGCATAATGTTTTTATCAACACATCCCTATGCGTGTGCTGCACCTGAGTGTTAGCTTTACACCCATATGTATGATAGGGAAGAGTCAGGCACTTCATCTTTTTCCATTATAGTCTTTTATTCTTGCAAAATCATGCCTTTCCACACCTATACTGAAAGTGGAAAAAAAATTACTCAGGGGAACTTATTTTCTGATGTTGAGTTTGCAATTTAGTTTACGGCTGAGCCGAGCATCAGGTTTATGCTGCTATTCCACACCCTTACCTGTACTCCTGCATGATGGCAAATGACACAGATTAGAATGTTAGGATGAAGAAATGAAAGTTTGAATGAGATGCTAGAAACACTACTGATAATCACATCAGGAAAAATGTGAATTTACTTAATTTCAGGAATACAGTTTTTACATGGTATAGATTATGTGTTAATTCTGATAAGGAGATGGTTTGTTTTTCCCTTCTGCTGATTACTGAGGAAAAATATGTCAAAGAATACCTTTTCCCATGCTAATATAACTCCAGTTGTCTGGTTTAGGATTTTTCCCTGTTTTCAAAAAGAATAGCATCTTGATCAGCAATAATCTAAAAGAAACTGGATGGGTAGAAATGCCATGGTCTCAGCCCAATTCCTGCTCTTCAGGGAGCTTTGTTCAGGAAGCTTCCTTCCAAGCTTTGTTGCACCACATTTCAGTAAGAGCTTCAGGCAGGAGCAGAACCTGTACTCTAGGTTAGTAATGCTAGTCCTGCTTTGTCCTAAATGTCCACAAAAAAATGTGCCACAGAGGTAGTTACAGGAACCTTCTACACAAAATTAGATGCCCAGCAGAGAGGGATCTAGGGGTGCTGGTTGACAGCCAGCTGAACATGAGCCAGCAGTGTGCCCAGGTGGCCAAGAAGGTCAATGGCATCCTGGCCTGCACCGGAAATAGTGTGGCCAGCAGGACTAAGGAAGTGATTGTGTCCCTGTACTCAGCACTGGTGAAGCCGCACCTTGAATCCTATGTTCAGTTTTGGTCCCCTCACCACAAGAAGGACATTGAGGTGCTGGAGCGGGTCCAGAGAAGGGCAACGAAGCTGGTGAAGGGTCTGGAGCACAGGTCTTATGAGGAGTGGCTGAGGGAGCTGGGGTTGTTGAGTCTAGAGAAGAGGAGGCTGAGAGGAGACCTTATCACTCTCTACAACTACCTGAAAGGAGGATGTAGTGAGGTGGGTGCTGGCCTCTTCTCTAAAGTAACAAGTGATAGGACAAGTTGCACCAGGGGAGGTTTAGGCTGGATATTAGAAATAATGTCTTCACTGAAAGAGTGATGAGGCATTAGAACAGGCTGCCCAGGAAAGTGGTGGAGTCACCATCCCTGGAGGTGTTCAAGAAACGTGTAGATGTGGTGCTTAGGGACATGGTTTAGTGAGTTAGGTGGTGTTGGGTTGGACTTGATGATCGTTGTGGTCTTTTCCAACCTTAATAATTCTGTGATTCTATGATTCTATGAAAATAGAATATTGTCATGTAATACAATATTGTGAAGCATCTTCACAAGCAGATCCAGCCTCTGTGTAACTTACGGGTACGCTTCACTTTGTGTTCATGCTGTTGGGGAGGCATTTCCTGCATCCTCATAGCTCTCAACTCCCTACTTGACAACTCCCATTTGGACAAGTATCAGTACCGATTCTGTTTGTGTTCTTGAGAAGCTCTAGGCATTACTGTCAAATCTTTTTTTAATCTAGAGAGAATATAAAACTTCAAAAAGATCTGAGTATTATATATTCTTTTTTTGGAAAAAATGTTAATTTTTTTAATGGATTATAATGCTTCTTGTTTATGAACTTACATAAAAAGATGAACACTGAGATATTTCAAACTTGTAATTTTCTTTGTATATCTATTGTCACTATACAGGTAAGGGCTTTCAGGGTCTACCTTGTAATACTTTTTTTGGCCCTGAAAATTAGTTAAAACTCTCCCTGTTTTCAGTATTTTCTGTAATGTATACAGTTCTCCTTAATATCGTCATTTTAAATTCAACATTTATTTCCACAAAGACTTTTTCATCAAAACCTCTTTCCCCCAACATTTTAGTAAATGAAGTTATTTTGATTAAAATGTCAAAAATCTGTAGACATTCTAGTAAAAATGAAAAGCACTCCATTATGCAAAATCCTATAAAATGAAAGGTTGCCCAGGGAGGTTGTGGATGCCCCATCCCTGGAGGTGTTCAAGGCCAGGCTGGAGGAGGCTTTGAGCAACCTGGTCTAGTGGAGGGTGTCCCTGCCCATGGCAGGGGGTTGGAACTTTATGATCTTTAAGGTCCCTTCCAAACCAAACCATTCTATGATTCTATGAAAGCAGTTTAATTTTAATGGCAGGAAAATTATGTCTTTTCTCTCCACAGACTCAAGTGTTAGCAATTGTGATTGATAACAAGTAAGATTCTAGCTTAGTGTTATCCATTAAAAGGAAATCCTAATGGGTTCATCTCACACCTGAAGTTTATCTACTGTGTATTTTGTATTCTACAGGTGGTTTACAAACTAAAATTTCCCTCAATTCCAAACACTCTAAAAGAAGGACTAGAATAAAGAATTTCTTAGAGACTGTCATTTCTCTCAGTCTCCTGGTACAAATCTTACTCTGGGACCAAACTGCTATGCTCTTCAATGCTTTACTATTTGAAAGCTTTAGCTATTAAATTTTTCATCCCAAATACACATTTAGGAATAAGTTTGCCAATTGACAGAAGTGTTAAAAGTATATATAACCTAAAACTTCAGAGAACCAAGGCTTTGAAATTGTTAAGCTGCAGAGGAGAGAATAAATTGAATTAAATCTTCTATATTTTTAAATAATTGAGTTTTGCAGCAAGAAGAAATCAGTGAAAAAAACTATCAAACATGCTGCATGTCATATGAAATAATTTGATGTTGGGAGAGAGGCATGACTCTTAAACTGTTGGAGACAGGAAATAATTTTAATGTACTTGGGTTTGGAATATGCATGTCAGTTCACACCTTCTACATGCACTTCAAAGATGAATACAACTAATGAAATATTATTTTCTAAAAGGCATCAGGAGAAGTTAGAGAGTGGTCCACAAATCAAAAAGAAAAACATTAATGTATAAATAGAAGATATGCTTCATGTTAAAAAGTAAGCCAGTTAGTACTTGACGTTTGGTTTTTTTTAAAAAAAACAACTTTCCCTTTGAACAACTGTTCCACTCTCCAGTCAAGCATCTGACACTGTCTGTTATTAAAGTTATGACACTGAATTGAAGGAACTCACTTATTCAGTCAGTTACCAAAATTTCCACTGTCCAAAACTAGAATTCCCAGTGTCCTTTAGAACGTTCAGATCCTGACCAAAACAGTGACAATAAGACCCCCCTTTTTTAAGAGATACCCTCACAAAAAGCAAAAGAGTGTGTAATTATTTGTACTGGAGCAATGACTACTGAGGCTTAGAACTAATGCTAATGGTTAAAAAGAACTTGTTCAATAATGGGACAATTGATTTGCCATGCAACTAAGCTATAAAAGACACTTTAGGAGAATCTGCCATAAGCAGAGTTATAAAATATTCATGGGGTGCCTCTACATCCAGTGTGTAACTAGGGTACTATTTCTGGAGATGCCATTACAGAAATATCATATTCAAAATATGAACATCTGGTAATCAAATGCATGGTAGTGTAGTACTTACATGAGAAACATGATTTATTCCCAAGGAAGTATATTAATTCTAAACACAGGGCTTCCAGACTTTCTGGAAGACAAAAACATGAAAGAGATAGGGGGAGAGCAGAGCTGTGTGTATCGGGAGAAAAATCAGAACTGAAAAATTGCTAGAGTGAGCCTCAGAGAAATATAATGAATCAATCTGGGATTAAGTTACTAGATAGGAAAAAGAATAAGGATAGCACTAGGGAGGTTGTACAGACCTCCAGGGCAAGAATAGACATGAGAATAAAATTCTGCTTAAAGATGAGAAAAAGAAGGTAAAAAAACCCCACAAGATTCGTAATTTCAACCCTCTAATTACCACGAAACCTCAGAGAGGAGGAGAAATATGGGAATGAAGACATGCTGAATGATTACATCTGAATTAAACAGGGACACAAACAGGAGGGCAAGGACCCTATTGCCAAACATATTTGTTTGGCATTAGCTAGTGACAAGGTTACTATTAATGCTTTTAGAAAAGGTAAATAATTTTGCAAAACAAATTTAACGAGAGTTGATAAACCTTCTGTATCTCAGTACAGTAATACCTGGAATAAAACCTGCAAAGGAAAGCCGGTTCTACACGAATTAACACAGGCTAGCTGAAACTAAAAGAGGAAAAAAGTGCTGAGTAATGGACATGAAAGACAAATTCTTTGTGTCTGTAAAATGGTTCAGCTCCATTAACTTTTTCATACAGTTCAAAACAGGAAAGATCCATTAGATCATCTGTTCTGACCCTGTATATCATAGGTCATTAAATTTCATTTTCAATTGTACTCAGCTCAGTAGTTTATGTTTAACATATTACAGAAAAACATCTAATCTTGGTTTGAAGGCAGAAAGATGGAGAATCAAACACTGCCCTTGGCTTTTTGCTCTGAAGGTTAAATACCATTGCTGCTGTGAAATTTTGCCTTAGTTCTCACCTGAATATGTTTGGCTTCAGCTTTCAGGCAGGAATTCTTATTACAAGATGGTTTTTTCTGCTAGCTTAAATAGGCTTTTAACACTTAGTATATTTTTTCTTGTGCTTCTGGATCATGAGCAAGTCATTTCTTCTTCGGAAAGCCATACAGAACAAGTTTCTTTTTATCATGCCACTCGATAAGGCAGCTTTCTCCAGCTTTAATAACTTTTCCTATTTTAACCCTCCCATTTTTAGCAACCAGCACCCACAATTCTTTGACTGATCAAAGTAAGGTTACCTCTCTACCCACATTTGTTTGCTCTTTGTGTGCATCATAATAAAGTTCAGTTTGAGTTGCACATCTGTTGGGTCTCCCGAGGCACTGAAGCTCAGTTAAGTTGTCTACCTTTCCTATGTAATCCAGATACAGAGACAGGTTTCTTTGGAAGATGACCCATATTTCAGGTGGGTTATCTCCATTTACTTCATAGAGAAGACAGAGTGACTAAGCTCCTCATTTTGAAACTTTTTGGTATTAGTAAAACACTGTAGTAGTAGGAAATACACACAAAGACAATTCAGCTCTCTACAATGTACCTGGAATTTTATTATCTTTCCTGGTAATTTCTACAGCAAGTAGGATGCAAGCAAATTCTTCCAAACTCATTACCCGTTTCTCCTCTGGCTCCACCTGTTCTCCACTGTTTCCTCTGCATTTGATACAGGACTGCCTGCAAATTCTGGGAAACAGGATCTCTCTACTATTTATATTTCATAAATTAGGAATTTACCAAAGATTATGAGCAATTTGTTCATCTCCTCCTTCTTGACTATTGTCGTGGATTAAGCAGAGGAGAGTTAATTTTTTTTTTCCTTTTCCCTTCTCTTCATAAATAGCTAGTAAGAAGCTATATTTTGGATTCCTGCTCAGGAGAGAATTGATAAGACAAGAACGTTTATAGTTATTGCTAGGAGGTTGCTATTTGTCCTCAAGGACGAGATACATTTAGCCTCTCTCCTCTCCATAGACAGAGCCCGGCTTCTAGCTTGGGATTTGCTTTTAGGTCAAGACTGAGAAGCAGACTGACCAATTATTCCATCCCATGCACGTCATACCCAGTATATAGGAGAGGACTCTTCCGGGAGAGCTGACTTTTCACTTCCTTTTGGCTCCGGATTCATCTCGCTTTGGGTGCCTGCGTT
>WKFP01014002.1:109388-185811 GCA_011057875.1 Pterocles orientalis | reverse complement strand
CCTCTCTGGGCAGCCTGTTCCAGTGCTCTGTCACCCTCACTGTAAAGAAGTTTTTTCTCATATTCAAGTGGAACCTCCTATGTTCCAGCTTGAACCCATTGCCCCTTGTCCTATCACTGGATGTCATAGAGAAGAGCCTGGCTCCATCCTCCTGACACTCACCCTTCAGATATTTATAAACATTCATTAGGTCACCCCTCAGTCTCCTCTTTTCCAAGCTAAAGAGACCCAGCTCCCTCAGCCTTTCCTCGTAAGGGAGATGCTCCATTCTCTTAATCATCCTCGTGGCTCTGCGCTGGACTCTTTCCAGCAGTTCCCTGTCTCTTCTGAACTGAGGGGCCCAGAACTGGACACAATATTCCAGATGTGGTCTCACCAGGGCAGAGTAGAGGGGGAGGAGAACCTCTCTTGACCTACTGACCACCCCCCTTCTGATACACCCCAGGATGCCATTGGCCTTTTTGGCCACGAGGGCACAGTGCTGGCTCGTGGGCATCCTGCTGTCCTCCAGGACTCCCAGGTCCCTCTCCCCTACACTGCTCTGCAACAGGTCAGTACCTGAAGGGGGGACGGAACCGGAGTAACGACACAATCTCAATATGAGTAAGATCGTTCTCCTTTAGTATCTGTTTACCTTGTCATTATATAGAAAGCAGAACTGAACACGCACAAGCAACGGGCATGTGATTGGTTACAAGCAGTTGTCCACGCACCTACAATTTATTTCTGATTGGGGCAAAGGTGCTGTGCACGCGTAGCAGAGCAGCAGCTGGACCCTGTTCAGTTATCTTGTTTACGCCATTACTGCATTCCTTTCAAATTACCGTTCAAGGACAGCTCAAGATGCCTATGAGGCTCTCACAGGCCTCAGAGCTTACCCCATAGCCTGGATTGCTCACAGCAATCAGATCATGTCCTGTTTCTTGTAACCATCCTTCTACAAGTACCCAACTTATACTGGAACCTGGAGTTGTTCTTGCCCAGATGCAAGACTCTACCCTTGCCCATGTTAAATTGCGCTAAAAATTTTGTTGCCCAAATCTTCAGCCTGTCTAGGTCTCGCTGAATGGAAGCACAGCCTTCTGGCATGTCAGCCACTCCGCCCAGTTTTGTATCATCAGCAAACTTGCTGAGGGTGCACTCTATTCCCTCATCCAAGTCGTTGATGAGTATTGAACAGCATCGGTCCCAATACCAAACCCTGCGGGACTCCACTAGATAGAGGCCTCCAGCTAGACTCCATCCCATTCACTACAACTCTCTGGCTTCTTTTCTCCAGCCAGTTCACAGCCCATCTCACTACCCAATCATCCAGATCACACTTCCTCAGTTTAGCCACAAGGATACTGTGGGAGACGGTGTCGAATGCCTTACTGAAATCGAGGCAGACCACATCTACTGCTTTACCATCATCTATCTGCCTGGTAATGTTCTCATAAAAGGCTATCAAATTGGTCAAGCATGACTTTCCCTTGATGAAGCGATGTTGACTGCCTCTAATGACCTTCTTATCCCTGATATGGCTAGAGACAGCATCAAGAACAAGTTCCATCACCTTTCCAGGGATGGAGGTGAGGCTGACTGGTCTATAGTTACCCAGGTCCTCTTTCTTGCCCTTTTTGAAGACTGGAGTCTCCTCCAGTCCTCAGGTACCTCCCCTATTCCCCACAGTTTACCAAAGATGATGGAGAGTGGCCTAGCAATGACTTCCGCCATCTCCCTCAGCACCTGTGGGTGCATCCCATCAGGTAGTATCTAATTAAAACATACTAAAAAACCCCACCCAGTGATCTAGCTCACTGGACAAAGTTTTTGTTCCGTTGAGGTCAAACTTCAAGCCTTTTTTTTGTTTTATTTTGTTTTTTTGTTTTTTGTTTTTTAAGCAAACATACACTAGCAAAGAAAGGGGTTTTTTTTTCACCCAAATTTAGTCATCTTTAAAACAGCCTGACTGAGCTTGTTGCCTAGGCTTCCTCTGTAGGTATTTAAGATGGAAGCAATGAACCTTCTGGCAGCTCCTCTTTCTCTCTAATAGTTACTAAGGGAATTTCTGTGACTAACAGAGTGTCAAATAACTTAAATGGCTGAATTAAATCAGCTAATGAATCTGGCCTTGCAAACCCTTCCCAGTCTTCAGTTATTTACCAGTCGCTAAGTCAAACGAGTATCAATAATAGCTATTCCTGCTGATTTCGGGTTTTATTTATCTGTATCACTATCTTCCATTTTTAAAGTGGGAGCTGCAGGTGACAGAATGGTACAAAAGAGCTAATGTATTGCAAGATGCAATTGAATTTAAGTGTCATTATTTAGGTGAACAAACAGTATATTCTACATTTACCAAAGCAGAGCGCATCCCACTAGTATTTGAGTATGTCTGAATCTAAAAGAAGGAAGGGCACCAACTCTTTTGTTACACAAAGTAGTAAATTTGCTTTCAAGGAACTGGTGGTTCTAGGAATAAAATGTGAAATCTGTAGATGAGAGTCATTTGATTACAAATATTCAAGGCTGTTGCTTTCCTTCTGAGGAAACAAAGATTGTCCTTGGAAGTAAGAAGTTCATTGTGTCACAGTATTAAGAAACAACATTGCAGTGTTTTTGGTAAGCACATTCAATAGGCATAAAGAAATGCAGGAGAAAAACTGATTTGGACCACTGGTTACCTAGGGCTTTACCGATCACCCTGAGCAGTGCAGTTTAAATAAACAGATTCTGATTCTAGAGCATTTTGGTCTTGAATCTAAAATTCAAATTTTAAAAAGCTAGATTGCAAAAAACCAAAAAAACATGAAGAACTAAGATCAAAAACGTGTATGTACTCTTCAAAAATCTGAATATATTAAGGGAGGCACTAAACATGGCTACTGCATCTGAGTTATGCAAATTACTGTTTTTTATCACAAGCAGAGAAAGTGATCTGCAGAATTCTGATGCAAAAGTAATCATTTTGGCTTTAACTTGGAAGTAAAAAAAAAAAAAAAAAAGGAAGGGAAGTACCACAATAGGGAGAACAGTTGACAGAGCATCCTGTAACAAATGCTTTTACTAATTATCAATAGTCACTGATGGATGAGATCTATAATATCTTGGGAAATCGGTTAAATTCCACTTGTAACTTGACTAATCATTGGTGGTGATAGTACTTTTAAATTTGACACAAGGGAAAAAAATGGCAAAATTGAAATGACAATGTTGAAAACTTGTAATATAGAGTATCACAAGAAAGTGAAACAAACTTATGAAACTGTATTTAGGATGAAAAGATGATGCAAAGGCCTTCTGAATTACCAGTAAAAATTAATCTATTTTCAAATTTCTAATTGATTTATTTCAGATTTCTGAAAATGCACAATTGCCCAGAAGCTCTGTAGGGGAGATATCAGCAAAGGAAATTTCCAGATATATGAACAAATCTGATATCTAGGCAGTGATCTGACAAACCTGTCTGAACATCAACATGCTGATAATTTCTAATTAAAGTAGTCTTCCCATCTGCAGTTAAGCAAATACAAATCATTAGCATTTTGTGAGATCTCTCCTTCACCTCTACTCCTGTGTGCAGTTTCAAAATATATTGAAAAACACCTAATGGCAGGATGCCACTGCTAGTTTCCACTTTTCCCATCCTTCTTCCAATATTCATATCCAGTCTATTAAATTCATGATCACACATGGAGTCACTTTGTAACCAATTTAATAGAAAAAAATACAAAAGCGCTCAAAACACTTGTTTTCCATGGGATCACCAAATTACGGGGAGAGGGAGGACCTACAAAGACGTATTTGTGTGAATGTCTTTGTGCACACAGGGTTACACAGAGAGAAAAGTGGGTAACAAGAAATAATGGGGAAAAACCCTGATTTCTACTAACCTTGTTAGCAAACTAAACACATGCTGTTACTTGTATCAAAATATATCCACAAACTAATGAGATCCAGCATGTTATTATACAGCACCCCAAGACTGCTTACAGTTTGCAAAATAAATTTAGACAAAAAACTTGTCCCCCAGGAATTTACAGTGTAATTTTAGATATGACAAAGGCTAACACAATGACAGAGAAGAAAATTGGAGAATAGAATTCTAAGTGTTAGATATTTTAATGGTGTGTATGTTTCAGACACTTTAAATATAATTATTTCCCTTCTCCTCCAGCTCTTTTAATGCTAACTTTCTTTGACTGACATTGATTGGTGTGCAGACACAACTGAAATAGAAGGATTTTGCTGTACATGCTCAAACAGATGAGCCAATTGTCTTCAGCCTTAATTTTTGATGTACAGTTGTTTTTCCTTCAAAATTAGAGCTCTAACACAGCTGTTTCTGTTACTGTGAATGCAATTCCCTTCAGCTTATTGTCTACATAGAATGGAAAATAATATGAAAACTATAATGGAACTTAAGAAGGTGCAAAACGTGGAATTATTCCAGCAAAATAACCAACAAAATGTAATATGATATCTGCTTAGTTTGAGGCACCAGAAACTTTTATTTTCCTTTCACATATTTCTCTCCTTTAAAATATCTGCATCTTTTTCCTTACAGAAACACTCTTTCTTTGCATACAATAGTATTTTTGCATTTTAAACATTTTAATAAAGCAAATCTGGCATGGCATTTTTGTTCAGTTGCTAAATCATGCACAAACCCATTGTATTTTAAATTCAGTATTCAAAAATAAGACAAAAGTTACATGAAGAAGTCTCATTGTATTTATAGTGTTGTCCTAGAGTTTATAAGGCTAAAGAGTACTCATCCTCATTCTACTTTTTCCAGTCCAACTTTTTATTTCTAGCTGTGTTTGAAATTGGTGGGATGACTGACAGATCAAATAAGCAATTCCAAGCAAAAAATGTCATCGATTGTGCTTATTTTGGAGAACAATTTGCTCATTGTAGTCTAACCAGTAAAAGAAAGGGATAGATATTCTTTGAGATAGCTTAAAAATGGAAGACAGACAAAGAAGATAGTAGACCAATAAAGATATCAGTAACGTTAGCCAGAGAATAACATGAGACTTTGAGTGCTGAAAAGCTTCCAAAAAATTCCATTTTCAAGCAATGTGCAGAAAGAGCTAGATAAGATAAAAAAGAAAAGATAGGAAAGTATAAAATTGGAGATATTGTGAATTGTGTGTGTATTTTGCAATAAAAAGGGAAAGATACAGAAAACAATTCAAGCCAAATCTACAAACAAACTTCTGTAAGAAAGGGAGAAGAGAGGGAAACACCTAAGAGAGAACTGGTAGTGAACTTAAGTGTTAGACTCTTAGACTTCAGCTGGGATCATTGTAAACCCCTGTTCTTAAGAACTAAATTGCTGACCTTAACTGAGCTGCCGTCAGTTTGGAACCCAAAGCAAGCAAGACAGGAGAATGGTCTGTTCACTGCTCTGCTCTCTTCACTGTTTTCCCTCAGAGAACATGGATTCAGCAAATCCCAATTCAGGAATAGGTTGCGCACCTTCAAAGCACTCTCTGTAGATTTGGACCACATTATCTGAGAAGTCATCTATTTTTTCAAGTGTGTCTACATAGTAAAATAAAATGTGGTGCTTCAAAGATCCTTTAGGTAGTAAAAACCAAGTTATAAAATGAAATAATGTAGTAGAGTGTGGATTCACCACCTCTGATTTGGAAGCAGGAGAAAATTACTCACTTAACACAATGAGAGTAACCATGAAAATCCTATATCCTTTTGAAAATAATTTCTAGGACTACATTTCAATAGTACAACAGGTACACAGCCACACCAATGGGTCTAACTTGCCAACTATTTATCAAAAGAATTGCCTGGAGTGTACCACAGTTGCTTTTTGGCTCTTTTATGTGGGTTAGGTTCCTGTAGAAAACAGAGTGCATGAAAAATGCATGATATGCCCTGAGGTTACCTGAACAAGCAAGTGAGCTATAATGGATGTCTACCTTTGCAGTGAAGTGCTACTGAAACCAGTAGTTTAGATATTAACCAAGACACCTGGATGTAGCACATATTATACACTGTTATGAAGAAAATACGTAGTCACAATGAAAAATTCATTTTAGAGGAAACTTTAGTATTAATTTAAAATTGTGCACACGACTAACTGGTCTTCAATAGATGAAAGCCCTGTGAATAGGGATTATAGAGCTTAGCCAAAGTTACTGTGCGAAAAAATGATGACAAAATAATAAAAATTGCCTACAGATTTTTTTAAGAGAGTGAAAGCCTTTATTTTTATGACAAAAGTATTTCCTCCAAAATATTGGTCCACTACAACACCAAAAGCCTACTTAAACATTGCACTATGAATAGCACGTGGGTAATTTGCAATAAAATTTAGGCAATCAAATGCCTTTGAAACAAGAATATAGACATAAATTACACCATGCAAAAATAAGTCTTTGGTGTATCGTTTAAAATATGTTTATAGTATAATTTTAAAATGTCTGATTTAATTCAAAAAATGAAATTAGGAAAGAATACTTAGCAGAAAATAGACAAGTTGTCTGTATCTATGTATTAGTTGACAAATAAATGCTAAAGATGTGCACCATCTTGCACCATAAATTTATAAAGCATGGAGCCAAGAGTAGCTTGCACACAACAGAATAATGGTGATTTCAGTGTTTCCTAACTTTTACTGAGTAAAACATTTATTTTAAATGCTGTACTGGGAAAAATAAAATCTGAATTGTTTAATTATTGATATAGTAGTCAGCAGAGCAGCAATACAGTCTATATGCTAAAGATCAATCAATAGAATTAAAAAACAGAGGTGAGTGAGCTGGGAATATATTTCACCTACTGCTCTCATAGCACTTCCTGTCATTTCAAGTTGAAAATAACTAGATGAATTTTCACAGGCAATTAGTTGTTAGAAATACCTGTGAAAGCAAGTATACTCCCAGTGTCTCCAAGTAATTTAGACCAGCAGGTGTTGAAAAAGCAGTACATCTTTAATAGCACACACAAAAAAAAATTCCATGGTACCATTGGTAAGACTAAAATAAATTAATTTCAGAAGGATAAGATAGCCTATTGTTTCTGTCTTACATTTAGCAAAGAAACAACCAACTACAAGAGCTACTTATGAAAAAGCCATACCACTATTTGGAGTTTAGGAGCCCTTCTCCTCTATTGGAAGACATTTAACAATGCAGCACTGTGAACGTTACTTACACCACAAAAGAGTAACCCAATAACACACACAGGTTTACTGCAAGACCATTATGTCACTGAAATATGATTTTGCTTGATTTCTTTGAGTGTAGAAAAGCAAAAAACATGGACTTTTAATCTGATAATAGCCAGGTGTTATGATAGTGTCATACAAAAGCTGAAAAAATGCTGAAAATTACACTTTTCACCATATGCTTACACTTAAATATATGTATATGTGTGCTTGCATACAGAACACTGAGATAAATACTGTCCTGATCTTGTGGTTTGTGCAATATCAGATTCACGATCACACTCTGTTGAGTTTTCATTCTGCTTTCTGTTATACTACCTATGAAAAAGAATGGCACTTCAGTATGCACCTACAAGATATCCATAATTGGGAGGTGACTGAAGTCAGTCAAAGTTCAGAATTGTGCCCTGACATTTTTCTACCCCTCATATTTAATTATAGAGATTCTTTAGAATCAGGCTTACCTCCAGGTAAAAAGTCAATTTTCTAAAATAAGACACTGTCCAAAGATGATGGTGTTTTACTGAGAGAATCTGCAGCTGTCTGGATCCAGCTGAGTAATATCCATCTGATAATTTATGACAAAATAGTTGATGTAATATTTGACAAATTACCTAAGCATTATTCAATTGAGTAATTTGTACATGAAGAGTCTTCTGTTAAAAATAGTTGATAGTCACAAAAACATATTTCTAATTATTTTAATTAAAAAAATTAAAACCATTGTGCTTCCTTTGGAAAGTTTTATGGGTATATCCTTTGAGAATTTAATCAAAACAAAATCATAGAATCAGAATGGTTTGGGTTGGAAGGGACCATCTAGTTCCAACCCCCGTTCAATGGGCAGATACACCCTCCACTAGGCCAGGTTGCTTAAAGCTTCATCCAGCCTGGCCTTGAACACCTCCAGGGATGGGGCATCCACAACTTCCCTGGGCAACCTGTTCCAGTTCCTCAGCACTCTTGCAGTAAAAAATTTCTTCCTAATACCTAATCTAAATCTACCGTCTTTCAGCTTAAAATAGATTCAAAAGCATTTTATTTGGAAGAAGAAAAAGCCTTAAATTTTTATGTAGATTCTGTAGATTTTATTTGTTTTGAGATACAAATAATTGATATAGATTTGATGAGTAATGATCTTCCTCGAATAGAGAGTCAAATAAAATTTGGATACAGCACATATGATCTCGGGAGAAATTATGATCATTGCTTCACTCCACGACTGAAGTTCCCATTTCATTATGGATTATGGCCCTTGTGGAATGCAAATAAAGCATCAACTATGTTCTTACATTTTATAAAGATTTTGAGATATATGTCTATGTAAACACTAGGAATTTGCTCATTGATTCTAATATTCTTAATCTGTACAATTAGTCCTCCAAGAAAAAAGTAGCTTGTCTATTGAAAACGGAAGGAATGTAGGAAAGAAAGAAGAGAAAGAATGAAGGCTTTTCTACTTAAGACTTAGCTGAGACAACAATATTAGAAGGCTAGTGAACATGGTCTTCCACTGCAGTTGGAAAGAGAGAGAGAAGGCACCATAAGTCTGCTTACCCATAAGATAACCACCTGCTGGTAGTGCTTGTCTTTTGCTGGCAAGCATCAGCAAGGATCTCAGCTTAGGGTTTTTTACTTCAATGTCTAAGTAGAATTAATTTGTGTACAGATGCAAAGTCACTCTGTTGCTGAAGGTCTGGTACCTCTCTATGGAGACAGCACAAGCAATCCCAGATGCTGAGGTTGTGCAGAGAGGTTTCCACAGAAACCTCTGTGGGGCCACAGTCTAACAACCAGAAATAGAAACTTCTATTACACTGTTCTCTTCTACCCAGTGAAGTGTCATAGGGGATCTGAGACAAATTTACTGGCTGACAGGGTGCTGGAATATCTTTAACAGCTTTGTTTAAAGTCACAAACTGGTACTAGCTTCATAACTATATTTCTTGTATTTCTGAAGGAGCAAGTTTAAGAAATTGCTGGAAAAAAGCAGCCTGAAGCTTGTATATAAATGGTATTACAAGGCTTCAGCTCTAATTGAAAAACCTCTTCCAAATTTGAGAAGTAAGCAAATAGCCCAAAACAACAACAACAACAACAACAAAAAGAGAGAGAGAGAGAAACGAAATTATAAACAAAGAGGACTGTACCCTGGAATTCAGAAAATGTAGAGGAAAAAAATAGAGTTGTCAGAAATCGTACTAAATTTCAGTTTGCACTAAAAATTAAAGCACATCATTAAGAGGTTTTTCATCCAGAACCCTAAAAGCATAAGGAAGGAAGGAAGAAGGATTTCATTGGAAGATTAAAAAAGCATAGCTTAATAAAACCCTTGAAATTTGGGATAGTAGGGCCCTGAAACTAAAGTTAACTAAAGTTCCTTACCTTAATTTTCAGTAAGACCACTATAAAATAAGGGCAAATAAAAATGGCTAGCAGGAATGAGGACAAGAAACAAACTGCTCAGAAGTAGGCTCAGTACATCCAGCTAAATGTTGGGCGGGAAGCAGGTATTCCTCATATTTTAATTTTTAGTCTATCAGATGAGTGTAATATCTAACAGTGAGAGCATTGCAAATAAGGGACCTAAATTCAAGAAGAGGTAAAAAATCCAGAAGACATCTAGGTCAACAGGATGCAAAAAGAGTTATATAGCAAGCAGGAAAACAAGCAGAAAAAAAATCAGCATAGGTTCCATTACTGAAAAAAACAGATATAATTAAATAGATTTTTCCACATTTACTTCTTGAAGTGGACAACTGAAGATTTTGACATGCTAACCACAGTAAACTTCAGACACAATTAATATACACGGAACACTATGACTCAAAGTGGAGAACATACTAGTGGTATGAAGATCACAAGGAACTATCTAATAAAAAAATAAGAATTAGTGTTTCTTCCATATTGATTGTAGGATGACATTTACACCAAGAACAACTGCTACATTTTCACAAATTACACTATGCACTGAGGGTAGAAAAATGAAGAATAAAAGCTTGCTATTGCATGAGAGATGAGCTATGTTGTACTATCTCCTAACAAAGCAACACACTATTCAATGCTCCACGAGCTATGACAGTGTCTTCTTTGTCCGTGCCTTGCTCTCAACCTAAAACAAAAACAAGAAACCAAAAACTAAGAAAAAACAAAACAAATAACCAAAAAAATAGTTTCTCCCATCATAATACACTGCAAATTCTTATCTCATGAAATGTTCCCTTTGCATTTTCTTCCTACTTTAGTTCATCATGAAACTTTCTAACTGCTTGTTTTCTGATATTTTTATTTTGCATTTTTTCTTAAACTGACTTTTACTTTGTTTCCTACGTAGCTTTTTTCTCTTAACGTCCCCTACACCTATTATTTCCTTCCCGAAGAAAATATGAAAGCATGTTGCTGTCCTTTGTAATCATGTCATCCAAATTAAGACCTGTTACTTGAGGATTCATTTACTAAATACTTTTAGTGTTTATATGAACCGAAATGTATCAGGATGGAGGAAACAAGTTTTAAATAAAGAAATACAACAGGAACATATGGGTGTTTCATTCTGTGGAGAGTGGGTTGCTATGGCAACAGGATTTAACTGTGTTTAATAAAGCAAGGTGAATTTACAAAATTAAACAAGAATCCCATTCAATCTTTAAGTGAGGAATGACTTGTGATACTTTCTTCTAAAATTGTTCTATTTACATATTTGAGTAATTTTTCTCCAAAGAGAAATTTATGATTGACATGTGCAAAATGAATCTAACATGTAACAAATATATCCCGATAACCTTACTTAAACTGTATATTAAAATTCTGTTTCAAAAACTGTAAAATACGCATGTGATTTATTCTTACTTATAACTGCTAAACACCTTCTGAAGTATAATCAGAAAATCCATATCAACAAGCTGTTGAAATTTTCACTCTGCTTTGTAAGCACATTCAAGTATTTGATTTGTTGAGTCCCAGATATATAAATCCAAAATAATATCATTGAGGAAAAAATGCAGGACAAAGAAGAAATGCAAAAAATCCTCTTGGAATCAGTAATCCCTGCTCTTTTCCTCTCTTTCTGAAGGCGAAACTTTACATCAGCTCAAACACGTAAAAAGAACATGATTTTCAAAAGAAGGTAAGGATTTATTGATCAAATGATGAATAAAATCTCAAGAGTTTAATCAGTTCAAATAACTGTTAAAGAGAAGTCTGAAATTTTCGGGTAGTTTTGTGACTCATTTAAGGCTGTATTTTACATATTTAATTCTTTGTTTAAATTCCGTGTTTTATAACATGCATTACCTCTTATTTAGGAGTGCTACAGTACTCAGTAGATTTGGTAGAAATCTCACTTTGATCTTTAGTTGTTGGATTGTAACTCTAAAAAGTTGTCTTTAAAGGGACAAGATCAGTCAGGTTTGGTCACTTACGTGAAGATGACTGAAATTTTTACATGGTAAATTTCTATCTATTAGATGACACACTAAGAACAGTAAATTAGAGGGGCCAAACATAGTGGATTTGACTGCAAGAGGCTTACTCTTCTGAGGTGAGAATCTAGCCCATATTTTTTTTCAAGTAGAAATGTACTCTGAACTGCTAACATTCTAAAAACTTTACTAAAAAAAGCAACACTGAATCCTCTCGATACAGTGGTGGGTATACTAGAACAGACTAAGGGCAGATTAAGAGAAGGTGAAAAGAACAAAAGTGTCAGATCTGCCCTTCTCAAACTTACAGTTAAGATTTTAGTATTAATGCTCTAAGATATCATGAGGGAACTTCAGCTACAGAAGTATGAAGGCACAAAGCTTACTTGATTGTTTGTTTGTTTGGTTTTCTTAATTGCAACATCTACAAAGCTATGAATATGATATTAGTACAAGCCTTTAGGGGACCCAGAGAAAAAGGTTGAGAACTTGATATCAATTTAAAAGATTACAATTCCATTTCTATATCATTTCAATATAATCATTAATCAGCTGCACAAAGATTCCCACGTCAAAGAGAAAATTAATTAATTCAAGCATTAAACCACTACGGATAATTGAAATGATTCATTTAAATCAAGATCTGATCACACAATCTGCATGATTCCCACTATCATACTTATTTATACCAACAAAAGATATTCCAATATCCTATGGAGACAAAATACTTGCTTTGTACACCATAGATTTAATCAGAATTTATAAACCATTAGAATTTTTGTGTAAATGCTATTCTAAAAGTATTGTTAAAATTTTGAAAGTTTTTAAAACCTTTTTTTAATGTACAATTTTTCTGTAAAACTTGATAAAAAACATTCAGTGTGTAACCCAAATAAATACAGGAATACTGAGCTATCCAGTTTGGTTGGTTCCTTGGGAACAGCACATAGGTTATGAAACCATTTTTCCTGTAACATTAGTGAGCTTTTATTTAACTAATAGATGTGTTTTTAAGCAATTATTTCTCAAAATTAGAGGATTTTCTACCCCGCCATTATAGTCAGTTCCTCCCCTACCAATGAAACAGAAGGGCAAATGCATAAATTATATCTGAACTTTAAAAGTTAAGAAGCTAAAAGTTAAAAAATGCATACATGATGTAGAAGAGGAATATGCATTCTCCTTGGCTGTTGTTGCCATTCACTGAAGGACATTTAGCACACTGTTTAATGTTCAGTTTGAATATTACATAATCCTTGGCCAAGCTTCTCTGGGCAACCTGTTCCAGTGCCTCACCACCCTCACAGTGAAAAATTTCTGCCTAATATCCAACCAAAATCGCCCCTCTCTTAGTTTAATACCATTCCCCCTCATCCTGTCACTATCAGCCGCTGTAAACAGTCGCTCTCCTTCCTGTTTATAGGCTCCCTTCAAGTACTGGAAGGCTGCAATGAGGTCTCCCCGGAGCCTTCTCCTCTCCAAGGTAAACAAGCCCAGTTCCCTCAACCTTTCCTTACAGGAGAGGTGCTCCAGCCCTCTGATCATCCTTGTGGCCCTCCTCTGCACCCGCTCCAAGAGCTCCACGTCTTTCTTGTGCTGGGGGCCGCAGGCCTGGACACAGTACTCCAGATGGGGCCTCACAAGAGCCGAGTAGAGGGGCACAATCACCTCCCTCTCCCTGCTGGCCACCCCTTTTTTAATGCAGCCCAGGACATAGTTGGCCTTCCGGGCTGCAAGCAAGCACTTGCTGGCTCATGTCCAGCTTCTCATCCACCAGGACCCCCAAGTCCTTCTCCACAGGGCTGCTCTCAAGGAGTTCTTCTCCCAGTCCATACAGGTACCTGGGATTGCCCCTGCCCAAGTGCTACACCTTGCACTTGGCCTTGTTGAACCTCATTAGGTTCTCATGGCCCCAGTTCTCCAGACTGTCCAGGTCCCTCTGGATGGCATCCCTTCCCTCTATTGTATCCACTGCACCACTCAGTTCATTCTGAGGTTCATTTAACAGGCCAAAGTTACATTTAGCTTGTAGCTTCCTTTAGCTTATGTGTTGTTTGGGGCTTAAACCAAAAACAGCCTTCCTTGTGATTGCAATGGGATGGCAGCAGGAACTTCAGCTTTATTTCTGAGAATAATGGGGAGATTCAGGTAGACAAATATAGAAGTTTGCATGTACTAATGAACGAGAAGACGATCCATCTCCCTGTCAACTACTGTTGTAGTATTTTCTGGAACTTTGCCAGACAACATTTTGTTGCAGAAAAGCAATTCAAAATGTATTAAAAACTTTGCTACCCATCACACTCAATCTCTATTTAAGTGCAGATTCATAGTTACAAAAAGAAGTGTATTGCAAACCAAAGCAGCAAAGTTTCAAAACAATTCTAAAAATATGTATGCTTTCAATGTGAGCATGTAATTAAGATCTTTATAAAAAGTATATATACAGACAGATGTAAAAAACAAGAGGCCTTTATTTATCACTTTTCCTGGCATTTATTATTCTTTTGATCTTTCATATTTTATTGACACTTCATAGATATCCAGCATTATATACAAAATTTGAATATATTATAACTATATTCCACTTCATAATGCAAATGTATTACAAATTCCATCTGTAATTGTCAAACATATGTGATTCATACTGATAACAGTGTGAACTTACAGAAAGTTTGGGATTTGAAGTGAACAAGAAAGGCTTTGCAAGGTCTGCAAACTTTTTTAACTAAGTTCTGAATGCTTCTTATAAAATATGTACTCAAGTGAGATTAAAATTGCCTTCTTTCCGTGTTTCAGAGATGACTCAAAATAGGGCAAGCATTTATCAGGTCTGTTTATTAGTCTGCTCCTAGTTTGTCTTAGAATTAAACTTCAATTCCAAAGAAGAAATTTGCACACAAGCAAAGAATTACATAGCACTCTTTTCTTTGCCACCTTCTAGCATTCCATTAACAAAGAAATCCAGTGTCCTTAAGATTAATATTGACAGAACTCTTTAAGGATTTGTAATCTGACAGTCAACCTATTCCTCCTTATTATCTTAAACAGTTAGAATTTTTTCTGTCAAAAATGTTATAAAACCCCAGAGGGCTGGACTGAAATAATTACATGGCATACATACATCTCTCTAATGATAAAGAAAATATGCCTCGGGTTCTAGCTAAATGGAAGCCTTTTGCACTGGTAGGAAAATGGTGACCTAGTCGGTCAATTTGACCTCTGCTTTACATGAGTGTATGAAGAACTACTTTTTCCATAATAAAGAATGCATCTTTGGTAAATTGAATCAGAATTAAATGCAAAGCTACTTCCATACCAGAGCACTAGCATTGCCTTTCATTGCAACTTCAATGTATTTAGAATTTACATTGTAAAAAGAAAAATAGAATAGGTACAAGGGCTATAAAATGAACTCTGAACCAAAGTTTGCCAAGTCTCTCCTTTTAAATCATACACCTTTCATTTCTTTTAAAATCATATGTGTCTTACTATGACTTTTGTAAAAAATAAGAGAGAACATTTAGTCAAGGAACTGGACTGTGAAACCCAGTGACCAGTAAATAGAACGGTTTAATTAGAAATGTTTCATCAAAATATTAAAAAAAATTGTGTTTTCTTTTTAACAAGAATACCTGTAGATTTGATAATATTGCAGAAATTCAGTTTAGGAAAAAACCTCCAAACTTGTCCTCTATACCAGCAAAACATCAATTTTATCAGCTTTGGATATGCCTTTTTTTTAAGGAGAGAAAAAAAAAATGTACTGTCCTGGTTCATCTGGGATAGGGTTAATTTCCACAAGCTGGAAGCGGGGCACAGCCAGAGTAGCTGACCTGAGCTAGCCAAGGGGATATTGCCGACCTCATGCTCAGCACATAACTGGGGGAGCTGGCCAGGGGAAGATAGGTATTTGTGGCTTGGAAACAGGCTGAGCATTGAGTTTCAGGTGGTGAGCAATTGCATGGTGAATCATTCCAAATCATGTATATAAAAACAAACACATACAAATGTGTGTGTGTGCATGTGTGCATATTTTTATTAGTATAGTAATTATTATTTTATTCTCTTTTCTTGTGCTGTACTATTAAGCCTGTCCTTATCTCAACTCACTAGTTACTACCTTTTGTTCTTCCAATTCACCTCCCCATTCTGCCAAGGGGAGGGCTGAGTGAGCAGCTGCGTGGTGCTTATTGACAGCTGGCCTTAAAACCGCAAGTACAAAACAAGTTCAAAAGCTCAAGCTCAAAGAAAAATACTTTAAAATTAACAAATGAAAATTCTTTTATCCACATATGAATTCCTTAGGAATTCTCAATTACTCTCATGCTATATTCCACAAAGTCTAAATGAAAAGAATAAAAATTTGATTTCCTTTTGGCTCTAGTTAGTGCCTACCTCCATAGTAACTTTGTGCATGACCTTGGGAAAACTTTTTAATCTCACTCAGTTCTGGGAAAAGAATAGTTCCTCACGAGTGTTACAGATTGTAAATTAATTGATTTTCTCAGATGTTCTGATATTACATTGGTACCAGCACAGCATACCAGAAATCATTTGAGAATAATTCTTCAAGAACTCTAGTACCACAGTTTTTTCAATAAAGCCATGTCATAACAGGTCTCAAGCAGAACGTAACTGGAGCACATTCCCTTTTCTGGCTTTCTATCAGGAGTGAATTTCTCCCTTGGTGAATTTTACTGCTTTCTTTATGCTGCCAAATACGTAAGACAACATGACTCTAAAAGAAAGAAAACATAATTTTTGCCACTGAATAGTATATTAATTTGCAAATTACTGAGATGGTATTTGAAGATATGCAAAAGTAACATCTTAATTCACCAGAAAAAACAGAAAACAAACAGGCTTATAGTCTACTGCGTATCACTTAAGGACTCAGCATGATTTACATGATTATTTAACCTATTTCAGTATGCACATTATTCAATCCATGGCTTTCTATTTAGTTTTTAATGTAGGTGGGTTAAGGGTCCTTTGTTTCTGAAGTTCCAGTTTCTAAAACAAACTATAGAACTTTGTTCACATACTACAGTAACTGACTACGTTTGTAGCTGGAGAGTGAGGGAGACCTCACAGAAGTTTAGTACAATTTCCCTTCTAGAAAACTATTTAAGTTGCCTGTGGATTTTGTGAGTGACAGATTTTGTGAATCCCATCCGTAGTTGCAGTTGAGTACAAGTTACACCTGTTTGTCAGTAGTCTAGTATTTGAATAGCTGGAATACTCCAAACCATAAATTAAATATCATAGAGCATGCATATGTTTTTAAAATATCATTATATGATATTCAATCTATCTATCTTCCTTCTGTAGAAAGAGCCAACATCACTGAAAATCATTTGCAAGTTTTAAAACCTTGACCTGTTAAAGTAACTCAAAGAAAAGTTACATCTACCAGGCTACTTAGTGAGATCACCGTCAAATGAACCTGTGTGAAGAAAGCAGCAGTTAGAAGTCAGTTTGACTCCTATGTTCTAATGAATTCCCAGACTTTGTCTTCCTGCAAGCACTCATTTCTGCCAGAACTGCTGTTGCTACAGATGAGCAAACGGGGCCCTTCATTTTCCGCAGATAACTCTTCCAGACATATATATGAAAGTTTGTGTATTTAACTGAAGCAAAGAGCTTGTTCATTACTAATTTGGATTGACAAATCTCAAGAACCAGGGCAATGTTTTCAACACGTTTGACGTCTAATAAACGTAATATAAAAAAATCTAAGTTTGTCTTCTCTAGATGCTATCACAAGTCACACAGTAAAAAATGAATCAGTCAGAGATGCCAAAGGTAAGAAAGGAGTTTTATTGTAATCTGTTGTCACCTGGCACCTTCATCATATAGCATACAGTTTCACACAGACATGCCCGTAATCAACTCTATAATTTTTGAATTTACTGTAATTTATTAAAAACAAACAAAACCAAAACCATCCAAAAAATCCAGCAGATTTGAATATTTGAAGGAATGAAAAGTGCACCCACTTTTTTGCTTTCCCAAATTTCCCTAGTAAAATATGTATAAAGTACCTAATCTGAATTTTCCTGCCTTTAGATTCTGGCTACCAGATCTTGTTATATCTTTATCAGATGGATTAAAGACCCCTTTACCATCAGAAATTTTATCTCCATGGGAATACCAATAGACAAATTGCTTCTCTAGTTTTTTCATGAACAAAATAACTAGATAGAGAGTCTTGTCTTTCATTCCAAGTCAAGTTTTCAGACCTTGAACCATTGTTGTGGCTCCTGCAGAAATGTTTTCCAACTTTTCAGTGTCTGTTTTAAAAGCATGGAGAGCATAACTATAATGGCCTCATTAAAGCAATGTAATAAAGCATCACTTTTTTACTCAGTATTTCCCTACCTATAAAGCAAGGAATGTTGCTTGTTACAGCGTTACTTTGGTAGGTCTTGTATTTCTGGCTCTGAACTATGATCCCTAAACCCTTTTGGTACCACTACTTTCTCAGGAATAGCTCACAATCATTAAGTAATTTGCATTCTTCCTCCTAAAGTAACAAGACGTTTGAAAGAATTTAGTGGGGGAGGAGGGGGAGGGAAGGTGGGGTGTGTGAACACTATCTGATGGCTAGGCCATTAACCTGGATATTCACTTTCTTGCTCCCATGTAACCTTGGTTATGTATCTTCAGTTTCAGATCCCTAAAGTTAACTAGATGTTGAATCCAAAAGAAAAATATATCAATGAGAGTTTGTTACCTAAACACTTCTGAGATGAGGGTTATGAATTTTAGGTTTACAATTCAAATTTCAAAGTCATGAGACTTGTCACCCAGGACTCCTAAAATCTGCTGTGAGACACCATCCTTGTGTAAACTGGCCCATCCATAATCTGAGTTGTCCTCTGAAAACATCTGTGTTTCTCCACTGACTACAGATCACTAAATTCCTAACAGCACTACAACACACACAAACTTTCATACACTGCTAAATTAAATTCATAGAATGTATCAGTTTTTCAGATGGTATACCAGAGATTTATTGTTCCTATTCTGCACATTATCAAAGAATGGTTGCTGTGATAATATATTGTAGTAATAAATCATCAGAGTGGTGCCATCAAGAATACACTGGAGACAGGCATTTTATATTTTATTTAGTGTAAATCAGAGCCTTTAAAAAATTATTCAATTAAAATCTTTCTGATAATTCCAATAGACTAACATAGTTTAAAAAAAAATGTTTTAACCCAGGGTATTTTCAAATGAAGCCAGGAAAGATTATCAACCATGAAATACCAAAGACAAAAAATAAGCACTTTTTAAACTAATGGATTAAATATGTCTATATCACATCCCAACAAACTCTCATTCTTAAGGAATTTTCTGGAACAATATCTTAATAACACTTCATCACAAAAATAATCAACATAGTCTTCAGCAGAGAAAGAATTATTGCAACCAGATAGTTTGTTCTTATACATCACACAGATGGGAGGATTTCCCTGAACTTATTCTAGTTGGAGCTTCAAAGTCCTTCCTTTCCAATCTTATCACCACATTTGTGAGTCTTCTCTGAAGCTCTCAAATATTTTAGTATCTTTCTCAAATTATGGGTTCCAAAAAGGAACCTGGTATTCCAAGTACAGCTACTGTCTCGTTCACAATAAGATAGTATCCATCTTTCCACCTCTTTTTTGTATTGTTCCGCGTTTATGTCTTAGGTCACATTAACCCTTTAACTTCAGCATCATTGTGATCAACCAGTTTTCTGCCCCAGCTCCAAATAATTTTCAAAATCACCCATTTCCAGCATACCATTTCCCATGTCATACTTGGAGCCAGCATTCCTAGTTTCTAGATAACTTTACATTTGGACATAAGAAATTAATGTTTTTTTCTTCTCTTGATTGACTAAGAAATACCACAGAATTTTTTCGATGGGGATGCTATAATTAGGATGTTTATTATAATAAAGATGCTTATTACAATTAATGGAAACTCTTGATTTTAAAGAAAGTACTAGGTAGGGAAACTAAAAGTTTATCTTACTTACTTGGTTTGTTTACTGAAACAATATAAAACTGGTATGTGATTAAACAGGATCAAAATTTTTCCTATGAAGGGAGCATTTTGTGCATGTTAGATGAATTAATGTCAAAACAACCTTTTGAGCAGTTCCCCCCCCCCTTTTTTTTTATTTTGCAATCTGTAATAAAGCACAGTGACATTATGTCCCCCAACAGCCTGAGTAAGTTTAACAAATTGTAATAGGAACACTAAATCAATTAAATTCAATTTATTTAAATAAGACAAAGCCCCTGAGGAGACCTTCGTGCATTCATTTAAATGATAACCTCCAAATTTAGCACCTAAGATAAGCAAGGGTTGGGGAGGGGGGGTAGGGCAGGGAGCAGGCAGGGAGGAAGTAGTTTAAAAAGTGTATCCAGTGTGCAAATGTTTTATGTCCATTTCAGTAGGATAAAGTAGGACTTTATAAGCTAGTACTACTGAATTACTATTTACACAAATAAGGACCACACCTCAGAGAATTTTAATTTTGAATGTTTAAATGTATCAGTGTCTTTAGGATGTTGGTATGTATAATACAAGACTTTGTAGTCTTACTCACAAGTAAGCAGGTTTCTGTACATGAATCTATGAGTAAATGTAAACTAACACAGCTAGAATCTTCATTTCAGCATAATCAGTTCAGTCTACACATGAGTCCCTGAGGAAACCCCAAAGGTAAAAAGCAAAATAAATCAAACAGAAATGTAGCACATTGTTTGTATTTTAAATAAAACTGACAAAAATTTACATTATATAGATGATCACTGGAATGATTTTGTAGTAATGAAAAACAGGAAAGTAGCCCTCGGTGTCTTTTACAACAACATAATCTCTTACTAACATAGTGAAATCTGGTTTTATTCAGTAATCCCTGATAAAGTAATCAAGCAAATGCATAAAAAGCTAAAAAATAATGCATAGAAGAAAAAGGAAAACTGACTGTTTTCCAAAAACAACTATGCTGAAATGACATATTTTGCAAAAACCATTTCAGAATTTAAAGTCAAGATAAAATGGTAACAGCTTGTTAAATCTATTTTTTAGGGAATCAATTACAGAAGGCTCAAATTACGCTGTACTTCAAATGGACGGTCTGTGACAGATGGCCCACTAACGCAGATTGCAGTCATCTGCATAAAACCAACACTGGATTCTACAAGGAATCACAAGGACCACTAATTTGCCTGAAGAGGAAAGAGTATCACAATACACAGAAGCCTCTGGGGCACATTGTTAATTATTGCAGGGTCACATTACAGTGTAGGATTTTGTTCTTTACTCTAGAGCTAATCCACAGGCAGTTTGGTGTATGGCTCTCAAAGCCCAAGGCCAAAAAAGAAACTACATTAAAAACTTATGAAGGATGATTTGAGAGTTTTCATTAGTAGAAATCAGCTTGCCATTATTGATGGATAACTAGAGACTGAAAACTAGTTCAAATCAAGAAACAGCAGATCATATGATCCTGAGGTCTAAATTCTAGCCTGTAAGAAAGGAAAAAAAATCCCATTCAAGTTAGTGGCAATTGTGCCATTCATTCCTAGCCTGAATTCAGCCTGCAGTTTCAAATAAGGATTTTAAACCTTATTACATCATTCAGACTTTTGATTTGGGATCATGTGTTACATGCTTCCAGTCTACCAATTTTTTTCGTTAAAGCAATCAGCACTTTGACCACCTGCAGTGCTGCTGCAGTTTTGCACTTGGAGAACATGGAGTATCTGTTCATATCCTACTATTGCCTGACAACGGGAAGAGAAGGAGTAACAAGATCCAAATACTCCACACAGTCTTTGGGATCATCAGAATGGACTGTGTTGCTGATTTCACATTGAGTTGTAACCCTTGAAAACAGTGTTCTTCTCCAAGGAACTTGCAACTTCGTGCCTTCAAATTGTATCATACAAAATGATACAGGATATCATATAAAGCTGTTTACTACAACAGGATAAGGAAAAGAAATGTGCAGAGAGTGAAATAAAAGGGAACGTTCAGAGTTTTCGGGGAGGGAGTGAAAAGGAAGGGGAAACACATTAACAACAAACACCAACTACATACTATACTAGGCATGAGTTACAGCATTAAAAATAATGTTTTGTCCCTCTTAGGTCATGGGGAGTTGCAGACACTGAAAGCACTTTTTCCCCAAGCAGGAGAGAACTACATCTATGACACCCATTCAGGACCTTGACTCAAGGCTCTTTCTTTCCCAGCTTCCTCAAGCCAGGCTATAATTTTGTTGTGAGAGTTCAGAGAAGGCATATCAAGATAGAATTCAGTCACGCTTGCAGATAAAACCTTTCCGAATATCAAGTATGAGACCAAACCTTGCTTATTAAACTGAAACCAGTGGAGCCTTGTAACTTACTTCACTAGGAGCAGTATCAGACATATAAACTTATCCATCCAATTAGGTCACACAGTCTGATTTGTAAGACAACAAGAGCTACATGTGGCCCTCTTCTAACCCCCCTCCTACTCAATTTCTTGAATGATTTTTCAAAAATAAGGTTGCTGCATACTAAAGACAATATCCAACATAAGAATATTCTGGAGAACATTCTGCCTGTGAATCTTTTCATTATAAATGCTTCCTACTGCTTGTTTTTACTCCTATCAGTAATGCCAAGTTCATCCTGTCCTCAACACACTTCCTAGACCCACTTCCTTTTACTACTAGCCATATTGTTCTAATATATGGTACTATTGCTCCTATAGCTTATTTCTAATTGTGCTTTTCTAACTTCAGTTTGAAAAAAATCCCACGAAACACCTTCAGATTATCAAATGTAAAGCAGATTTTTGTTCAAAAATCTTTTGTCTAAGAACTTTTGAATCACAGTTGTCTTTCACAAAAACTTAGATAATTTTGCACATTTCGTTACCATGACATCATCAAAAGCAGACTGTGCAAACATGGATCTTTTTAAAATGGAAAATAGAGGGCTCGAATTTAGTTGTTAAATGATCATCACTCATACTGTTCATTGATATTCACTGAGACATGTTTCTCAGTTATTATTTCTGGATCTTTGTTTGCCAGAAAGCACTGGACTGATACGCTAACAAGCATCATTCACACAAATCTGAATTCAAAACAGGGGCCTTGAAATATTTTTCTTTTCAAACATAAGCTGAGTTAGAAGTGATGTTGGGTCAAGATGTTTTGAACTAGTTGAGTCAGAATCCTCCTGTTTTCAAGATGACACTTTTGATAAAACTACTGCACTTTAAAGTGGAACAGAGCACCAAACTGTCAGTCTACCAACTGAAAAATATGGAGAATATTAGCTACTCATATTAATAGTTCAATAACCTCTAACTAACAAAATAAGCTGAAATATTCTTCTTACCATAATCAAGAAGAGTGTTGCTTAATAGAGTATGTATGCCTCTCTAGTCTATTGTTGTATTCCAAATACCATATCAATAGGTAATATAAATAGGAAAAAAAGGGAACAATTTATTCTTCATTGCTCTTCTCTGACAAAGATAAAGAGCTGAAGCCTTTTAGAAGCAACATATTCTTTCCAAGTTCTCCTAAATTTTGAGTTCCAGTTATGTCAACTATTTCCTCCATTTAGTTCAAGGGCTCTGGCAAAGACTGGAGTTCCTAAATAGTAATACCACATGCAGTTTGTAGCTTCACAGGTTAAGAGTTTGAAAAAGGCCAAAGTTATATTTTGTATTATTTATAATATTATTAGGTGTATTTTTAGCCAGACCTTTTTAGCTTAGGTTTTTTTTTTCCTACACGATTTGAAGCGATGACTAAAATGTACTATGATGAGAATTTTTAAAGGTCATTATTAAGCACAAGCACCTGCACCTAAAGGAAAATCATAACTGTCATGTTGTGGATAATGTAAAAAGAACATCTATTAAACTATAATAAAAGACACTCTCTCCCACTATTTCTTTAAAAAGTGAGCATCTGAACAGTTTACAGAGTTACCAGGATCTTCTCCCTGATAAATGTTTTAACAGGGAAGTTGAATACAGAAAATATTACAGGAAAAATCATGATTGTCTATGAGTATATAATGTAGTTTTTTGTTAATACTGGAAAAATAATAATTTGATCCCTTTTCTTTTTTGTATAATGTGCATTGTACAACATGAGTTATAGAAGTGGAAAATAACAGGGTATTGCCCTTGACAGAGGTTTTGCTTGAAAGACTGTATATGGATTGGAGAGTGGGATGGAGTCTATATGAAAAGGTTGCAAATAGATTACTAGGTAATAATAGTAGTTACTTAAAATATGGAAGAGGGCTGCTAAGAATGGAGAAATACACATTTCTAATTGGTAACTGTGGAAAAAACAACTTTGAAAGAGTTAATTCTCTTTCAAAATAAATTAGTTATCCCTTATGAAAGTGATGAAAAAGAAAGTTTGAAAAGCTTGTAGGTGTATTTATACATCTTAAAATGAACCCAGGAGGCAGCTGACTTGAAATATCTGAGCATTTTCACGCCTAAAAATTCTTGCTTATTAAAATAGTTAGTGGCAGACATGAAGGGTTATGCAGAAGGAAAATGATCTCCTAGTGAAATCCAGCAGGGATCTAACCCAGATGGAAAATTTGTGCATTAGCTATGGGCACCCTTCCATGCCCTTGGCATGCCAAGCTGCTACTATCTCAAGTCCCAAAAGTGCCATATCCCCAGAGCTGAAACACAGTGCAAAATATACATTCACGCAGACAATTCTCAGAGGTGCCACCTCACTCCTCTCTGGTGCATGAACATGGGAAAGGCTATATCCAACAATCTATGCCCCCGAAAACTGCAAGGAATACTTCCTGGTACCCGTGATAATAAACTCAGCACTATACAACACAAATCCATAAGGCAGTCTGGGATTCAGTCTTCGCACAGCCCTTAGTCTTAGCAAGTTTTCTGCCCTTGTGAATACTGAGTGAGAACTTCAAGTGTTAACACAGTTATTAACTCTTTGTTATAAATCAGGAACTTCAGCAGAAAAGGTATCCCTCACTACTGAGGTGAGAGCAGACCAAATGTGAAACGTACCAGGGCTTCTGCCCCACCCTGGCTTCCTCTTCCTGGGCACAACCACGCAGCCCCATGCCAGTCCAGTGAGTGTATGAAGCCAGTGGAGCCTTCCCTTACCTGTGCAGCTCAGGTGTTGAGCCGAATGCAGGCAGAGGATCCCTGCTCTGCACTGTAACAGGTCCCCTGCCTGCCACCACATCTTCACAGCCCAGGGAAGACCTGCTGCAAAACCTTTACAACTGGATTTGTGCTGCAGCTCTGCTGCAAACCACACCTCTTCCCACAGCTCCTGCATACTCAGTGACAACTTTCCTTCCAATCTCCCTCTGCAAATCACAGTTACATGAAATGTCACTCCTTTCATCCTGGTCCAGATGTAGCAACCCCAAAATATATCAATAATAACAATATTTCAGCTGAGAACAGGACAGTTAGAGGACAGAGGTCAATGAACGCCAATATGGTAACTGAAAGCCAGGTAAATGAACGCCAGGTAACTGAAAGCAAACAGGTTTACTGAAATTTATTTATTCCTGTACAGTTAGGAAGCTCCATTTACACAAAAAGTTTGCTGAACTATTTAAAGAAACAACCACGTAAAACCTTATTATTAATGTATTCACAATTGATTACCAGTGAAGTGCAAGACTACCAATGTTTCAAAGTCAGTTGCTCTAGGTTACAAATGGGGTATAAGATGTGGTAGGATATAAGAAAGGGCAGATAAAAAACACTTCAAAAAATTTAAATTTTTTTAGATGTTACAAAATTAATAGTGCCTGTTGACAGTTATGGTCCAGGGGATGAAGTATAATTTTTAAAAAGTATGCAGAACTCCTACAACCGTACTAGGTTTTGATAAAGTATTTCAAATCACATTTCCTAGTTAAAAAGAAAAAAAGTTTATAAATGACTGTATTGATACCACTACAAAGAGAATTTGTTATTTATGAAGCTGTAGTACATTACTTTGTGCTTCTCTCCAAAGAGTGTTCATAAAATAAATGCTACAGAGGTAGGTTTTCATGTTAAAATAATTTTATATGAATTTTTCTGGGTACTGAAGAACTCTGTGTGTTACAATGAGATCTGAATCTTTTAAACTCAGACCATTATCACTATACTGTCTTAATATCTTTATAACCAGAGATGTGTAGCCTTTGCAAAAAAGGTAAGGCACATGCTCCAGAAGAATTAGACAGTACTATAGTGGCAAAATTACAGGATGATTGTTTGATGCCAGTGACAGAAGCACATAAAGTGTGTCAAAAACTTGATATCATGTTTGAGTGATGTGTCCCTTCTACACGCGAGAGGGGAGCTTGCAGGTCTGCCTTGCAACCTCAAGTATGAGCCTTCAAATACCCAAAAGAAATTACAGCAAGAGTGTTAATATCTTTACTCTTTATAGTAATGGTTCCCTGTTTTCCTGTCATTACAGATCACATTGCTTTTTCTGCTAGCAATCAAGGGCCACATGCTACAGCCCTTCCTCCAGACACCACATCTACTGCATACACAAAGAGTGGTATGATGTGAGCGACACTTCCCAGAATCACACTTAATGATGATACAAAGTACAACCCACCCTCCCTAGTCAGTAAATTCCTAACTTATTACTGTCTTCATCTGAAAGGCCAAGGGGTAGGAACATGGCCACATGCAGGCAGTGTGAACTGTTCTGGCAACAGCTCTGTATTCTTGACTGACATTTATCCCATGGGCCTTCCCACCAAACCATTATTGTCAAATATTGCAAAGTTCATTCACATTTATGACCTTTTCATTAATTTTACTGTTTTCTTCAAAATTCCTACCCACCTGTTTTGCCAAAGGAATCAGGCACCAAAAAAAAAGTAAACTTATTTTTACTTATGTCCAAAATGACAAATAAGGAAAATAGTACAGAAAAAATAAAGCAAGATAAGGTAAAACAGCAAAACAACAAGCAAACTACTATAGCAAGCACAAAAATAAGGTAATGCACCTAATCATTACTACATAGAGTTAGTGATAGTGATTAAGAAAGATACATCTGGTGTAGTTTTTTTCCTTGTTAACTTTTTCCCCCACTTGGCCAGAACCTGAGAAAAAGTTAAGAAGTAAAGGTGTCTGGTTATCTTTGATTATGCATCTTTAAACAAAGCCTGTCACCACCCTGCTACATTCTGTCATGTAGAGGTCTGTTTGAAGGTTCGAGATAGGTATATTTCTTTTTGGCAAGTGGGGCCACTGTTACACAACTATTATTTTACAGCAATTGTTACAGCAATTCTCTATAAGCATTACAACAAAAGCTTTTATAAATTAGCATATATTAATAAAGTTATATTCTGCATATGTAATAAATATTATACATATTAGATATGTTAGGTTGTGAGGTTCACCTAGAGGTCAACTTTGGTTCAGGTCCTCACTGCTCAGGACCTAGTATTTCCCCACCTTTTGCCTTTCAGGAGAAACTTCTCACAGCCAAAGCATCACAAATTGCGGTCCCCCTGAGAGCTGGTCAAATCAAGACCCAAAAGAGATTTACTTCCCAAAAGAAAGAAATTCTGAATGTTGTAAGAACAGTCCAAAATGTGTCCACAACTGTAACACAGTTTTAACAAATTAAAGTGGGGCCAGTGTGCTACTAGACCTGTTACATATTATCAAAACATCAATAAATTTGAAATACTGATCAGTTATGCTTACTGAAAATTCTGTGCTATGTCAGTCAATGTCAGTTTTATAAAATGTGATAGAACTAATTGCATTTTGTATTCTAGTTTCAGGAAGAGATTTGTTTATTTGTTTCTGTTCCAAGTGTTCTAAAGGATTGTTGAGATTGATTAAAAGCTTGTTAAAAGGCTACTGATTTCTGATGTAGAGGAGGTGAGAAAAGCTTATAAGCTGTGCAGATTTCTTGAGTGATTTGTACACAGCAGACAAAGGGTTTTCATCCAGTTTGTTAAATTCACAGACAACGTTAATGTTTTGGTAGTTTACTCAACATGTCCCTTCAAGGTCATTTTACAAGCTCTGCATTTTCTCCTCTTCTGCACCTAGTAGTTTAATAGTTCTAATAAAAAGTCCAGAATACAGTTACAAATCCTTCTGCTTCCCTGGCTTATCTGACAATATTCAGAGCAGTTCTTAACATGGACGTTACAGTCAAATGCCTGAAGTTAAACAGTGTGAATATTCACTTTAGCAGTTGCTCTTTGTGAAGTGTATTTGAAGCAAGGGTAGTAAAAAAGCACACAGTGATTGCTATTCATACTTTGTTGTTCCTCCGTTCAAAAACTTTCATTCATGGAGCAAAAACATAAGTGACCAACAACACATCATAAACATTCAAAGTGATTATCCAAACAATCAGCATCTGAAAGCTGTTCAACCCTTCTGCTGTTATTTGCTGGAATGATGTTAGACCAAACCACAGTCAATCACATAAATTACAATAAAAGAATACTTAATAGAGAAAAAGGATTGCTTTTATGAGATTTATTATAGTTATAAATGAATTTTATTTGCCTCAGTTACTGTGACTGGGCAATCAGTATCTTGAGACAGTCAAAGTGAACTAGGAAATAAAATTATTCTGCAACAGGATTGTGGATTGTCTAATTAAGCATGAAGTGTGAAATGAAGCTTAGATGAGATTTTTTTTTTAAGGCATAGAGAAATATTAAGTACTTGTGCAATGCAAAAAAAAATAATTAAAAAACATATCTCCAAATACCATTGGAGTTAGCATCCTGCAGATCTAAAATATCTTTAAATACATGTTAGTGCACAGAATGTAATAAAATATGAGAGAAAAAAATACGACTACTATGCCACACCAGGCACACCTCTATTAAAACATACTACTCATTGAGAATGTTGAAGTTACAAATTATTAAAAGCTACATAAAAAAATATTCATCAAATACACAGTATGATTCAGGTGACTACTCAAAGTCAAAGCACGAAAGTAATCTTAGAAATACATTCAGACCTCACTTTAAGAAACGTAGTCTACACACAGATTGCTGGCATTAGTGAACCATGCAACAGCATTTTGAGGAAGAAACATTAAAAATGCTTTAGAATAAAGGACAAATCCTTTATGATATACACAATAAAGCAAAAGAGTAATTTCTCCCCAGTTATAAAAAGTACTTGGAAAAATGTCATTCTTTGTCTAATATGATGAATAGATTCTTGCCAGCTAAAAGAGAAAAGAGAGAAATGCAACAAGAATGTTCAGTAGGAAGTCAAAACTTTTCCATGACTTTTTTGAATGGCAACTACTCTACCTTTTTCAGAAGATCCTTCTGAGAATGTATTATTGAGGTACCTGAACTCTTTGTTTATTTCATTTGTCTTGTGAAAGGGGGAACATTCTTCATATTCAGCAAGCATGTAATACACTTTTTGATGATGTAAAACACTAATAAATGGACAAAATAAAAACCACACACTAATAGTCCAGCTGCATGTTGCAATAATGTTTGTGATAATTTAATGCTTAAGCAACTACTTTTTCAGTTTTTCAATAGGCCACTGCTCTTTTCTTTAGGTCAAAGTATGGGTTTACTATACCTTGCTGTAGGTAAACATCCACTGGATGTTTAAAAAGAAACTTTATCCAAGCATGTTGTTAATAGACATGTTGAACTAAAGAGTAAAACAGCTAGGAACAGAACTTCTAGAAACACAGTTTACTTGGGAAATTTGATGAATTACATATTGCTTTTTGCTACATAAGACTCCTGCATGGTCATCAAGACTGATTTTCACCCAAGCAGTCTGTCTCCAGGCCAAATAAAGAGAAGACAGGAGTCCCTGGCAAAGAAGGAAGGCACTATTAAAAAAAGAAAACACACCAGAAAAAACACTTTGACATTGTGGCAGAACAGGAAAAAAAAACACTTGGTAACCTCAGACATAACTAATGCAACCATGCATAGAACAACTGGAAAAACAGATGCCAACTGCTCTGCAAAGCTACAACTGTTAGTACTCAAACAACTATCTTTAAATAAATGAACAAATAAATAGTTAAATCTTATGTAGTTCATATCCCTCCACATGTCTACTATTTCTATCAGTAAAATTTAGTAAAGTATCATTGTCAGTATTCACGCATTTTCTTAACAAGCCTAAGTGAAAGGTGCTTCTTACTTAAAAAGTAAAAGTTTGGCATGGCACAGGGAAATTATTCTGATCCTTTGGTATCTCAGCAGACCCCTAGAAGTTTAGAATTCTCTGCATGAGAAGGAACTTCTCTCCATCAGAAGAAACAAGTTGCACAATACATAACATAAATGCAGTGCTTAAGAGAATATTTTTATTATTCAATTGCGCACTACCTTCCCTTTTTTTTCTTCCAAACGTTTTCCTATTCATAGATTATTTCCCGTATAGATTGACATTAACCAAATCTAAGATTGTTTTCCTTATTTACTTCTCTGAATTCCTCCAGTAACCTACTGCCCCACAGGAATTTGTGGACAACAGTGAATATCTTTGTTATATTTAGTACCTATACGCATAGCATTTATTTCAGTTCAGTGAAAACTCCTAATTAGGAGGACTCATAAAAGGCAGGGTTTTCCAATATGTATAGTGCCAAAAAAACTGGCAGATACAGCTTTGTGAACATAGGCTTATGTTCTCAAAAAATATTGCATGATCAATACATAAATTAATAGACTCAAGCACTTAGATATAAATTCATTAACTACATCTTTAAATACGTTTTTTGCTCCTGAATATACTACTGAATAGCTGATTTAAGAGGCCTGTGAACTGAAATAACCTCAGAGATTCAGGAGCTCTGCAGGTGTTGGCTCTGAACTGGAAACCAATAATGTCAGGTTTTGTAGCAATGTAAAGTGGAAAATCACAAGAGAGAGGCATTATATTCTCCACCTTATAGACAGCAAGGTTGTTAGCCAGATCTATAGTTCAAGTTTTCAGAAATAATACAAGATTTTATGCTAAAGAGAAGAAGGTAAACTGTTCATAATTTTAAAAGACATAAAAGAATAGCTTGAGAATATACTTCATACTTCCACCAGATAAGAAATACACCACTTGAATTCCCAATAATACTGGATGTGTTTGGTATATTTTTATTGTGATTTTGGTAATACTCGTATAACTAATTTAAAGCTATTTTAGAGTGAATATTTTTAGCATGGAATAATATTATGCTGCAAGTATTTTTAAAATTCTTAGATGGTGGTAGGCACGCAAATGATACTTATGTTCAAAATGCTTTTTGATAAGTATAATCTGGCACCAGTTTTTAAGTAACTGAATATGTCCTAGTCCCTAAACAGTTTACACAGGAGAAAACAAATCAGTGCAAAGAACTGGGCAATGTAAAACGTCATAAGTAAAGAATGACCAGCGAAGTCCTCCTTGTGACCTACTTTTTCTCCCGTTCTCTTACTGCTATTCAATTTCAGCCAACTAACTGAAACTGCTTTATTAAAATCAACTGGGAGCAGGCCAAAGGAAATTCATTGTTAAGAGATTCTTGTTCTTGTCCAATCTGTTTGAAATTTAATTCCAAATCTAATAATCCACTATTCCTAATTGCGCTCAGGAAGTACACTAGGAACAACTATCAAAGGTTATGATTTTTTTTTTTCTGGTGGTGCTGGTCTTACTTCTTGCAGTTTTAAAAAAATGAGGTTGCTAGCTGTTCAAAAACCATACTACAGTTCCTTCTGAAAAGTACTTACTGCACTATCCATTTCCATTTTAGGTTATTGACCATTTATCTGCTATTTAGTCCTCATATTTGTGTTTTGTGGAACTGAATTTAAGTGTCATTTAGTCATTTTGATTTCTGCTTGGCACTGGTAGAGAAAATGAAAGGTTTCATTTAGAACTGCTACCTGGACAGTTCTCTGAAAATTATTGCAGGTCTTTCCATTTGCCTACTTTTCAGATATGCTTCAGGATAAAATCAACCCTCCTGAGACAAAGATTTTTGTTGTTGTTGTTAATTTATGCACATTTAATTACATAATTTCTCTCTTGCTTTTTCTAAATGAATGCTAATCAGCATGGTAGGAAAAAATAAATGGTATGAACTAAACCACATGACGGTGAGAAGGCAACTTATAGATCTGTGCAAATGTTCTTAAATCTGTTTGCTTCAGATGGAGAGAATTTGCAAAGATTCCTGCTGAGTAGCAGAATAAATTTCACAAGATAGAAAGATTGCTGTGTCTGACAATCATAGAATTGTTTTAATTATATAATGAAAGCACCATAGGGTGATAGAGGAGCAAAAGCAGACTGTGAAACGTTCTTCACTGTGGCATTCACCTTCTTCCAGTTCCTGCACACTAATCACTCACAGCTATAGGCTGCGAAATGAGAAGCTACGTCTTTATTTACAACTAAAAAGGAACATGACTAAGAAGTAGAATTACTATTAAAAAAAATGCTAGAAGAATACCTGAAAAGATATTGATAAATATTTGTTTAGGCAGCCTTGATTGTTCTCTCATTCTTACCGGTGGAAATGAGTCACCCTGTCATGTAAACCAATATACAAACATCAGTAAGTTAAAATAACCAAAACAAACCACAAAACAACAAAACAGAACACCCTCCCTAAACCCACCATCACACCAAAAAAGTCCCCAACTACAGAAAAACCAAAAAACAACAGCAAAAACCGATGCCATGAACTTGTTGTGACTGAAATAATACATTTGTTCAAAACCAATACTATAGACAATTGACACCTGGTCTCATTTCACAAAATCTGTTCTGTTTAAATCCAGTCAAATAACCCTTACCAATTGTTAGCTTTATTGTTTGCTAGATTAACACAAAATCCTGGCAGAGCTTCTGAAGCACTAGCTTATGGAAACCTGTCTTGGAAACATTCATACAAGTCTGGGAAATTTATTTATTTATGAGAAAGTGAAGATTCTCAAAAATTAAGATGAAAATGACTAAACAGAGCTTGCAGTTTGCCAAAATGAACATTTTCCTAGAAGAATGTCTATACACACAAACAAAACCCACTAACCTGACATTTGAGGTGGTATCTTTGTATCTTGCAGATAATCTAAAATTAAACACGCAGATAATGATATCATCGAGCTAATCATTGAAGGACACTTATATGCACAAGTCTTCTGGAAAATGTAATTAATTACTTCTAACCAAAACCTATTCATTCCTTTTAACCAAAACAAATGCTTTTGACCCATTATAACACACTGGAAAAAAATGTCCTTTAATAATAGGACAATGATTGTCAAAGCTTTACATGATGAGCAGCAGACCATGAAATTAAAAGAGGAATTTTAAAGAACTGGTCTTGAACCTAAAATATCCAGCAGCCTGTGGAAGACAGCCTTAGGAGAGAAAGTGGCATTAATCCAGTAAAAGTCCAGTTGACTATTAAGAAGACATAGGCCTGAAGTTACAAAGCCCATGACGACGGTCCACTGGTGTAGTAGTATCCGCATCACACAGTGAGTCCTATAGGGTGGTGTAACCAATCCAGCAAAAAGATTTTAAATAACTGAGCTTTTTAGATTTGTTCAAAACCCATGTACATATACTCCATAGTTTTTTCATACACTTTCGTGACCTTTTAGGACACCATAATGATGAGTTCCAAGTTGTTCACAGAGGACGTCTAGACATCTTTCACAACACAAACCTCTTCTAAAATGCCAGGTTTTTTAGAGAAAGACTCACTGGTCTCTCAAGCAACATGTACTTCAGCCTCACTGTACACACTGATCCACACTGCTTCAAGGCATCCTATGCTCCCTTGGGTAAACTGGGTAGACAAGAGTTCTGTTCCAGTTGAATACAGTGATTACTTGTCTACTGCGAAGACTTGCAAGATTTTAAGCAAAACATGCAATTATTGGAATTAGTAGTACAGGACCTTTAGTCTCTGCCTGCTGTAATTCTGCAGAGTGTTAAAGGGGAAGCATGGCTGAAAAATGTAACAATTGTGAAGACGCCAAGGACCTCACAATGATATTCTGCACAACTGGACCAGCAACCTATTATATCTGATCTTCAACATTTACAAATGTTGCCAAGGCAGGGCACGGGAACAAAATCAAGACAGATTTGTGCATGTGCTCTGCTCTTATAAACCTCAGGAGACTAAGTAAGATCTGGGTGCCTGAGTATTTCATAGGAGCTGGGCAGAGGCCAAGATACAGTTTGAACATTGAAATAAGCAAACACTCTAGCATTTGCTAGTACCATTCCCCTTGCTAACAATAGGTTTTTTTCTGGTCTACTTTTTCTTTCTGATTTTTCTTTAAGTTTCACTTTGGGTGAAACAGATTATGGAGTAACAAAGTAAGTACATACTGAGAAGATATTAAAGTATTATTGATGAAATCAGCTTGGAGGTAAATGTTTCAAGTCAACATCACCATATGATCTCCCAGGTAATTACTGTAACAAGTGCAAAAGAACAAAATGTTTTGAATGGCTTACGGATTGTGAGGACAGGATACAAATTCTACAGATTTTAGTGTTTTTTCATCTGCTGTAATTTTGCAACAAGATTGAGAATCACTGCAACATATGGAAAACAGCAAATAAGCATGAAACGGGTGATACCAGCCTAACACTGGTACGCAGTAATAGGTGTAGTGACTAACTATAACCTGAACTTCAAGGGTTATCATATTCCAAGAGTTTACTATGACAACCTGGCTCCTCTATTTCCACAACATAGTCCAACCTTCATTTCCAACCTTTGACCTGTATTGGAATTGTCCTTTTTAGAAAACTCTTTGTTCCCTAAAATCCAAGCTTTCTGAATAGATTTATTCTTCTAGATCAAGAATAGATCCTCCATTTCCCCATGTCCTTTCCGTAATACCTGTCAAATGCTCAGCCACTTAAGCCTCTATATCTGCAATCTAGTGCAACAGAAATAATGGTATGAAAATGAGAGTATGAGTAAAGAGGCATACTAATGCCAGGAACAAGCAATGCGATAGAAAAGAAGGTAGCTGAATCTTAACTTTTATTCTGTTGTGCTGATCTAATTCTAATTTGTGCTAAGCCTTCTTTTCAGGAGATATAAATGAACCGTATCTTGTATACCATCTCCTCTACAGGAAATCAAGGTTGTCTTGTCTGGTCCTTGTTCCACCCCAGTAGAAATTCCACAGTCAAACCTATTACAATTGTCTTTTGCAGAAAGTAAACTATTTAAACTTTTTAGATTGACGAAAAGAGACATTGAAGGCAAGGCAGCTTCCCTGATGTCACAATCTAGGAAAGAACATAAAACAACTCAGCCTGCAACCCAAGGTCACTTCCTTAATTATTTCAACTCTATTCAGAAAGGATCTTCCTTTTCTTTAAATAAATCTGCAATAATTTCTGACAGGAACACTGAATCTTTAATATTAAAACTAGATTTCTGAGAACCTGTAAACTTTAGAGCAAAAATTGTATTACCATTGAAAAAGTTAAAAGGCAGTTCAATGTAAACCAGATTTTTCAGCAATAGAAAAATATCATATAGAGCAAAGTTTGGACTTTTAAATTTGTGTGAGGGTTTTTTAAAAATTTATTTTCAACACTCATGTATTCTAATGAGCTGATTAAAATTCTGACTGATTAAAATGAAAACATAAGATCTATATCCAATTGCAGAACAAAATGATCATTATACCACTAAAGCAAGCTGTTGAAAAAATCTTTAAAATCTGTAAAATTTCTGCCTGGGTAAGCTTCACCAGATATTATTTGTGACAATTTATATTAAAAGCATAATATGCATAAAAAAGGAATTTCTGTAATCACTAATTTATTTTTTTTTCAGTAGAGTCTCTTGAAACACCAGGCTATTTCTTTCTAAACTTTATTCTATGACAGCATGCAATTTTTTAATGGAAAACTAAAAAGCAGACAACATAGATTCTTTGTTTAAGCAAAAATGTACACTGAATTTTATAGCTTTCCCTGAAGCAAAAAAACCCCACAACAAACCCCACAACTGTCTAAGATATATAATACCACCACATTCATGATACAAGTCTGATCCATGGCCTAAACCAGTCGAGTTGGATTGCTCTTGGATAAGAGTTCAGCAGTGTAATTCATCTCCCCTAACTCTAGGATAGTCTTGAAGAAGACATTGTGTACGTGTACGTAAAATACCCTCCAGAGGCTGAAGGGGTGAGTGCATGAAAACATTCTCCTGACTGAAAAATGTATTTTGAATCTTTCTGCACTGTTGTGCACTGTCTTAAAACACACAAATTATTCTGAAATGTGTAACTTGTGGAACATTCTAGGGTACTGTCCCAGAGAATCAATAGCTTTAAGAAGTGAGGTCTCTCTATCTAGATGATAGACTGCATTTTAAAGACAATCTCAATGAGTAATATGGGGAGCACACTGTGGTTGTACTGTCTTCTGTGAGGGACAATGTGATTGTTGGAATCTTCCCAGTTGTGCTGTTTCTGAGAGGTGTTGACAGCTCTCACTTGATATTTATATCATTGTAGGCTTTAGATCAGTGCACAGTAACACCACTTATAATATCAAAAAAATTCTAGCCATCACTACTCTGCTCAGGTGCTTTTTATATTCTGTTCCCTAGTATTTTTGATACAGGTAGCAAAAGTACCAGTACCAGATAAGAGGGGAAAGGAAGAAATGTAGAGGACAAGGCATTATGAAAAGGCCATTTCAAGCCTGCTCCTTTTCCCACTTGCATGCAGGACTACTATTGCTATCTAAATAAGCTGATCATATCCCTGAGGACTGTGGGAAAAGGACGACTGGGCTCCATAAAATTCTATAGTAAATGCAAGACAACACTTATCACAATAAGCTTACAGGCCAAATTCAGAAGGTCAGTGGTCAGTACAAATTTATTGCACAACTGTTGGTACTACCCTTAGAGCATTCCAAGTATTAGTCTTCATGTGAACAGGCAGAGGTTTCAGCTAACTTCTGGTGGCAAGATTACCTGCACAGAAGAGACGGAAGAAAGGAAATTCACTCTTTTCACTCCCCAAACCATGCTACAGGAGCTGCAGAGTGAATAAGGTAAGTAGAAGACCAAGGTCATGTTCACAGAATTGCAATAAAATACAACTGCTGAATGAAAATGGATGGCCTATCTCACTACAGCTCAAGAGGAAGTGCTCTGGTAGTCCCCAAGATGATGCTCTCTGGCCTGCCACTATTGCCTTGAAGGAGATAGCAATACCTGCTGCTTGAAGAGCACATACAACCAAAGAACCATCAGCATCAGCTGGTTCACAATTGTGCGAACACCTCCTGTTCCTGAGTACAGTCAGTCTCTTACATCAAAGAGCGACTACATCTATATGCATCACAAAAAGACTCCTAAAAATTGTACTCAACCTCCTTCAGAGAAGAGGCTAGACCAGCCTGTAACATACACTACATTGAGCAAAAGGCAACCAGCACTGAAAATGTGATTCTAAATCACTTTGTGGCCAGTGGGACTAGAAACTCTAAAATCACTCTAATGCAGACCTACTGTAATGATGCATGTAAGTGATCCTTAGAAGTTTTGGCTAAGATTATAATTCAAATATATTCTTCAAACCACAGAAGCTTTTCAGGATTGTATAAAAGTGTTTAGAGACAAAAAAGTGCTCCCTAAGGGGAAAAAACCCCACAACTATATTTTAATTTACCCAGGTTAGGAACTGGCCTTACAATCCTGCTCGGGGCCACAGAATATGGAGCCATTTCTCCAAGTATTTAACTTGAAGATCACTTCTGCTACTGTCCGTTGGCACTTCTACGAAAGTGGACAGGTATGAAGTGGAGAACTACAACCCATTCCCCTCTTCTTGGTTTTGTAAGGTATTTTGTAGGTTTGTTTTCAGTCTTAGAGACTTCCTACGTCAGCCAATGTCTGAAGTTACTTTGCCACTGCTGCCAAACATAGCAAGGAATTGCAAATAAGGAAATATACTTGGCTCGTTTGTGTATCAAGAAGCACAAAGCTAAATTCACAAAAATGATTTAGTAGTGATTTCAACTGGAGTCATAAACAAGCTTTACCTCTCTGCACTCAGCTCAGATCAATTGAGTAAGTGAGGACTAACACAAATACTCAGCTCTTTTTGGTACTGTGATATATGATGGACTGAAGCTTTGTCAGGTAGGTTTATTTCACTAAGAAATCTAAAGGTATTTGCATCTGACGTTTTCTATAGTTTAGGTTTCTTCTACTCTGGATTGTTCTGTCTCAGTAGGTAGTTTAATAAAGGATAACAAGATCACCTATGTCAACAATTACAATATTTACATTAAAAAAACCCCAAAACTTCTTTGCTTCATAGTTAACTGTCCTTCAAGACGCTGAAGAGAGACCCAGAACATTTACCAATGTGGAAAAACCCACAAAGGAACAGAAAATGAGTATTTTTCACAAGTTATTTTAACAGCCCCAGCTTGCAGAACCTGCAGCTCTTTTGAGGTCCACCACATACAAGCAATGCCCTGTAACTCATAGGAAGAGCAAGACTATACAACTGGCTTAAGACTATACACAGGGCTTAAAAACAGCTTCTCAAGTCCGAGAAGAGAGTATGATAAGCCAACTGGAGATTTACTCACAGAGAGTTTTCTCAATTCATTCTCTGCAGATACTGGGGTCAAAGCAGGTTACCAAAGTCAATGCAGGCTACAGAATAACTACCTCGCTGAAAAAACTACCAGGCAGTAGTACTACAGTCATCAAACTGGTGCTAAATATATCTTTGCAGGGTCAACAGGAATAAAGTTAAAAAATAAATTGTGTAGAACAGATGACAGAAAGAGTAACAAAAGTCATGAAACATAAGCAGCATTTTTCTCACCCACTCAGAGGAGCTTAGTAACACACTGAACAAATCTAGAACAGCAAAATAATGGGTTCCTCAAAGTTAAGTAAATCCCTGTGGAGTGCATAATAAGAAGAGACTGGACATTGCTTTACAGAAAAAAAAAATCTCATTGCAATGATGTGTGGTGAAGAACATATTATAGTATAAAATAATAGGTGGAAAGCTGGTTGCATCATGCAAAAAAAATCCAGCATACTGGAGAAAACAGGAAGAGTTAACTGATAGAGTCAACAGCAGGAATGGTCACCCCTATATTGCTGGTGAAGTCAGCAAGGCCCTTCATTTATTACACTAAGAAAATGTCAATTGGAGAGTAAATCTGTCTTCAAATAGCAGAGATTTATTCCGTGATTTTGAAATACATACCTGTATGTGGATATGTGTGCAAGGTAGTTGCATTATTTAAAGCCTGTTCTCCCTGTAATTATTTGAATGAAAATATTAATGATTGGTAAGCATACCCATCAAAAATATATAAATGCATTGAGGAATAATACATTACATGTGAGTCTCACATAAAAAAAAAAAAGAAAAACAAACTTTAAAAAAATACTTGTATTTCCTGCTAAAAAAAAAGTATGGCAAAGTTTAATTCTATGCACAAAGCTCCAAATTTCATGAATTACACATGTATAGCTCCAAAGATGTAGGTAAGTATCACTTAGAATAAAAAATAAAATTACTCTGCATCACTGACCTTAGGTTGTTTATAATACATCATGTTAATTTGTGATGGGATACCACAGTTGACAAAATGTGAGGTGAAGTCAAGGAAAATGTGTCGCTTACTGCTATCGCCTTTGTTCCATATTAGATATCACAGCAAGTAGAATTTGTTTTACAGGAAGAACACTACAGAATGTCAACTGCTCTTTGAATGAGCAATCAGTGTAGAAAACAGAAAATCCAAACTGAGATCTAGTACCTCATTTCTCAGTATATAGACTGTTTCTTTACGGATCATTCTATATGCTTTAATACTATACAGCACACTTATTCTACTCTTATTTTAACACAATACTATTTCAATGAGATCTTTCTCAAACTCTAATGAGACAGATTATTATTTTTAACCATGTTTGATTTTTATTGCAAAAAGGAACATTCCCTCTTTGGAGCTCACTCTGACCAACATAGTATCAGTAGGAACAGTTTTTCTTACGGAAGTTTTTTTTAAAAGTACAAGTATTGTTGTACAATTAAATAACACTTTAAGTTTAGAAATACCTAACAGAATTAATTGCACACAATTCAGTAACTGGAACCTCAGATCTGATTCCTCATTTAGAAAGAAACAATTCAATTTATCAGACATCTGAAACTTACTTGAAGTGTTACAAATTCAAAGTCATTTCTAAGTCATTTGATGATATCATACAGATCTTTCTGCTTATTCTGGTTTTTTGTCTCTTGCGGTAAATCTCTAGTTTTTGGATTATCGTGATTGAAATGAATTAGTAATTTGGCTTTCTTCCCAATTTAGATATCTGAAGATAAATACACTATTCTTCTTAGTTTTTCTTTCTCAAGACAGAATGCACATTTGATCCTTTAGAGAAGGAGGCAACACAGTTAAATGGCAAAACAATGAACTTGCATCCCTATTATATGAGGACATTCATTACAAAGGTACGCCACATTAATGAACAGTGTGGTTCATGCCACCCACATAGAAACATTATCAGCAACAGCAGCCCTACTGGGCCTCAAAATTTGTCATCACTTTGGAATGTAGAATCAAATTAGCAAAGCTGTGCTCAAAGGACAAGATTCTGTAAGGTTTTTAAACATTTCAGACAGAAATTCGATTAAGATTAATTCAAGCCAAGCAAGCAATTTTAGAGGCGTTGGAAGCAATTTCCTTTCACATCATGGTTGTGTGCTGTTGACATGAATGCCTGGAGAAAAATGTGCTAAGTTACCAGAGACAAGATCTTACTATGGAAAGGGAACTATATTAAGTCCTTGTAAGTTCAGTTCTTAAAATAATAATACTAAGGTAACAAGTCTTGTAAAGAAATATACAAAATATTCATCATGCATCATAAACAATTGACTCTAGAGACAGGGCATTTCAAATACCACATTCACACTTTAAAGCTGGTCTGTGTCATCAACTTTTAAAGGCGAGATTCTTCAAAAGAATTTGCTGGATGAATAATATTTAATCTAATGCCATTTTAGAAAAATGATAGCAATGCTCATCAAATTATTAGTGCACTGGTAAAGTATTTTGAATCTAAATCCTTCACCACTTTCATTTATTTTATGATGTTGAAAAGGTTATCCTTCAAAAACTGTCAAACAATTCATATAAAAGATTTAATGTTTTAAGATAGATAAGAGGAAAACATGTCATATCTTTGAAAGAAGATGGATTCTAACAACTGTAAAATTATCTTTTTCAGAAGATGGAAAAAGAATACACGGGCTTTTCACTTCATTCTCAACTCAGCATAGGCAGCCTAAAGCTATGTAATTATTTTCTAGACATAAAAAAGTTCAAGGAAAAAGAGACTGAATTTTTGCTATTGAAATAGTCTTGTTAATTTAAACCTAGAAATGTTTTTCATCAGTTTTCAATTTGTATCCCCCATCTTCTTTTGGGTTTGTGGTTTGTTTGGGGTTTTTTCCAGAGAGGCAGTGTCCCGCATCACTAATTTAAAGGTACTAGCAAGTTTTCCATTTTCTTATTCACATTTCACAGACCTTTTTAAAGTACATGTATTTTGGTGAACAAAAATAAAGAATAATGAACAAAACAAAACCTAAACAAAAATAAAGAATAATGAACAAAACAAAACCTAACAGTTTGACAGTCATTCCCATATAGACAAAGGAGACTGTCTTCTTATGCAATGAGGAACTTTTTTTCAAGCAAAAACATGTAACCGTGAGAAGAATATGTAGCTAGGAAGTGAACATATGAAACTTAAAGACTGGAATTAATAGCAAGTATAAACAAAATTACAAGGAAATCTTAAAACACATAATAGTAGTATAGCCATACAAGTTGATTTGTATCTGTCCCTGCATAAGGATTAGCAAGATATGAAACAGAGAAATATTCTTCTTCATTTGCATACTGAAATCATTCTAATAGTGTTTTCTGAGTGGCTAGACAGACAGGTAATACATGTAATACACTCTTCATGGACTGGGTGGGATTTCCAGATTATTTACTCTGGTTTGCAATGGTTGAGAAATTATAAAGCAGTTTCTTAGCAAACTCAAGTGCCAGAGGCAAAGCTAAGTGAGAGAGAGTACTACGAGTGATGCTTCTTTGATCACAGTCTGTCAAACAGTGAGCAGTGGATTCTTTTTGCCCTCAACTGATTCTACAGTATTTTTAACTTGTCACAATCTCTGTTATGCTAAAATACAATTCAAACTTTAGCCCTCACCCTTCTTTTACATCAACCCACACAGCCCTTTATTAGCATTAGCAGGAAAAAAAACATCATAGTACAAGATCCATAATCAGACAACATACTGTTTTAGACTTGAGATTTACAATATGCTGGTCACCTCCTTTCCAATTTACTCCTTTGCCCAATGAAAAGCAAGCTTTTGATACATTCTAAATCTTGATAATTCTCGTCAGAAGTCAAAGGATCAACATTCTATTATAGTTTGATGGAAAAGATGCAGTGATCTGCTCAGCTCTGGAATGCCCTATCTCCCTCAAAAAGTTGATCCCTTCATGCCACTAGTTCTGAGCAAGGTTGTCATGAGAGTCCAAAATTGTACCAGATACTTCCAAATATATGGTGAATTATGAGTGGGGTTATATTAAACATCATGAATGACTAACAATGCTGTCATTATAATTACCATTTTTTCCCCTGTTACTATACATGTCATCTATTGTCTACAATCCCTTTGCAGTGTCTATTAAATAAAATGAATTTCGAATGACCGGATTTAACAGACAAATGCTAAAATGGCAGTCTCATTCTCGGTGACGTATAATTCAGATTGAATATCATTCATGCAATTAATGCTTTTTTCAACAACCAAAAACAAAAGTTTTTTTTCATAGAACTTCAGACCATTACCCTTAACCAATAATGGGGAAAATTCCTCATGAGTTGCAGTTTAAAACAATAATGTAGTGAAATGAACTTAAGATCAAGTGTGATCTAGAAAAACACAAAGAAAAGAACACCCAAAGTCTACCTTGCTTATTAAAAACACCTCAAACACTAACACAAATCATACCTGTTTTGATAAAGATACAATACAGATTTACTTTACCGTCTATCAGTCATATAAATTGTATCCAGAAATCATCACCAAAAAAAAAAATACAGTAGACCGCTTGTGATATAAAATACAGAAAGAGAAGAAGGAAGTCTGTTGGGTAATGGATGTGTATATAATAATAGTAGAAGGCAGAGGGAGAGAACAACCAAAAAACCATAGGCAAATAGTAGAAGAGATATTTTAAGACAATTTTTAGGAAGATGGTGAATCATTTTGTAAAGCACCTATAAAAATCCTTGTCGTGTAGGGAAGATATTCTTGACCAATACTAATGTGTCAGAGAAGTGTGACTTGTGGTTTTAAAAACATTTTTTTTAAAAGTGTATTGTTCTGCAGTTGTTTGGGATATCTTGCTTACAAACCCAGGGTCAAACTGCTCCTCAGATCTGCACTGTGACAAAATTGTTTCCATGCAAGAACAGAAAGGAATTTGTAAGTTTTGCTTTCACCTATGATGCTGCTATATATATAACTCCCTAAAATACACTAGCCGTTTGTGGCTCTCTGTCCTCCCCTATTGTTTTTGCTTGAGCATGGAACAACTTAGTTTTCAAAATACAGAAACAGAGTAGTCCAAATTATGAGGTTTGAAATAAGAATAGTTAAAATTAAGTGATGTTGTGATATACTGCACTAAATTATTGAATGAGTACATCTGTCTGCTACGGCATCAGGACAAGATTGTAGATAGAATGACCCTAAGTGGAGAACAAACAATGATGCTTAGGCAGAGGCTGGCATGTCATAGATTTATTTTTTAAAAATTGAACTGTTTCCTAATATCTGGAGAGCAAGATCAAGAAGATGGGAGTAACAAGCACTGGATGGGAAAGTAATCGAAATAAGAGCAGGATGAGTTATAGATTCTTGTGAAAGATGAGTCCAAGCAGTGGCCAAAATGGGCATTGTTACACATTGATGATCAACAAATTTATGGGCACAAGGAACACAGAAGCAGAAGGGTTCAGTACCAGGGAAAATTCAGAGCTAAAAATAACTTTAATGAGTCAATTTATTGTTTGTATTCACTTGAGTTCTCCTCCATCTTGACTTGATAAATGCTATTTGCTTGAACTCAATTTTCAAAATCATTTGTGTTTTTTTTTTGTACACTGCTTCAAAATCCTTCAGTTCCACAACAATGTTACCTCTTGTTAGGAGTGGTTGACAACTCCAGCAGCTTCAGGTTCTCTTCTCTAAGTTTTTTCTTTAATTTCCACAGAGCAATGTAACACAATGAGGAAACATAAGCAGCAGAAACACAGGATGAAAGTAAAACAAATAACTATACAGCCTTAAGTACATCAGACAAAGAATTAATTATATCCTTCCTCAAAAATTTGAAGGTTGTGCACACTTGACAATGAAATCCAATAGTGAGAGAAAAAGTATTCCAGAAGAAATCATAACCTCTTGCAGTAACACTGACCAATGCCATAGGAAACACATCAGCGTTATACTATGGAGGACCATCAAAATGTAAACAGCAAGTAGAGAATTTTCCAGTTTGGCATTTTTAAGTCTACCCTTTTCTATATTCTCTAGGTTTATTTTTATGAAAGCTGTTCCATCATTTTGATCATCCTCCCTGTCTTTCTCAGGACCTTTTCCAGCTCTACTTCATTGTTCTTGAAAAATGAGCAGAACAGTCCAGAGTTATGGAGATGAAATGTGGTTGTCTAACATTATTATGCTCTTTGTTTTGTTCCTTAGTTCTCTCCTAGTAATTGGTAACACTTTTTTGTTCTATATTGGACTGACATATTCATGGGCCTACTGTAACCCCCGGTTCTCACTCCTGTGTGCTAATGGCCATCTCAGAGCCAATTCTTCTGAATGTGATATTAAGACAACTTTTTTGCATGATTTTACATTTATCTGGATTGGATTTGAACTTTTTACTGTTAAGCCTTGTGTCTTGCTATATCCTTCTGAAATTACTCAATAGTTCGTCTTTTTGTTTAATATCCTGCATAATCAGTAAACCAATAAAGTCATCAAAACCTTTTCACCTCTGTTCATGCCTTTTCATAAAGTCATTTGTGAATGCTTTTGAAGAGCACTAGTCCTAGCACAAACTCTTGAAGGATTCTCCTGGTGATCTGCCTCCACTGTCAAAACATCTCCAGTGAAACAATTTCAGTAATTTCTACCCTGCAAGCGATTTTCAAATAGATACAGACTGAAGCCCAAGCTAAAACTTGTGAGTGGAAAAAAGCAATGTTCAGAGCCGCCATATATCTATCTGTGACTTGAGTCAGCTTTCTCATCAAATGCTGATTCTCACTTGTGGTTTCATTCTTATTTTCAAAAGAAACTATTGTCAGGCTCAGTAAAAGTTATCTGAATATGCAACTTATGCTACAGGGGAAAAGACAGAATCCTTGTACTGACTCTGCATCTTCAGACGAAGATGCAAACAAGTGTTACAGAGACAAGAGTCCACGACTGAAATTCGCTCACAAATTGGGCCTACATGCACATAAACCCCACTTGCTCTACAGTATAATGCGTTAACAAAATGTGTTGAGAACAGCATAAAGTGTATTACAGAGACTTCAGAAAAAGCAAAAAGTGGGGAAAGTTTTATTTATAACATGCCACATTAAACTCTGTGGGTTATGTACGTGTCACAACAGTGTTTTGTAAGAAAGGTGTACAAAAATACAAAAATAGGTCAGTGCACTATCTCTGCCTATTCCCTTTCAGTAAAATGGTGTCTAGGGCCAGAATCACATGTATGAGTTTAAATGCACTTGCACAATGTGGAATTGCAGGATTCAAAATTAGATAGTAATTCAGTTGGATAAAATAAATACTAGTGTTTATTCAATATAAAGGTACTAAGCAGTCTGTTTTTGCATAAACATCAGACTTTATGTGATCCAAAACTTTAAAAATTAAATAGCATTCTCCAGTTTCATTTCCCCAAGATCTTTGTATAGACTCAATGGTGTAGAAAAGTGGCTAATATATTATTTTGATGTGCCTTTGCCTGTCAAAATAACAGAACAGCTCCATGCAGAGAGTAGCTGAGGCTGTTGAGTGATTGAAACTGAGATGCAGAGTCATCTATGAAATGAATTATGTGTAATAGGTGGCAGAAATCCTGTTTCAATTTGAAAACATGATGAAAAATCAATATAAATATCACTTTTCTAACCATGCAAAATTGCTGGGTTGATTTTCAAGTATATTTCAAGATTTGATTTTCAAAATCAAATTGTTCCCATTCATGGATCCTAGCCTGTCTAAACTATCCTAACAATACATTCTGTTTAGATTAAGTGTTTGCACCATCTGCACTGTAAATGAGGGGGGAAAAAAGGTTTTAGAATACCACCTTTCACAAGCCCAGAGTGAACGACAGTATTCCACCAAGAACTCAGCTTCACTACAGTCACAGGGAAACATTCTTCAGAAGTCAGTTTACTTACTCATTTGTATTTGAGGCACAGACTCTCCGCACCACTGAGATAAGCAGTTTCTACTTTTATACAGGGAAAATATGCTTTCCAGCATAAAATGATTCAAAGTGCACAGAGAGCATTGCTTCAAATATCTTAAAAATAAAAACTCCCAATTCTTTTTGTTTCTGAATTTTTTAAATGATGCCACACACCAGTAGATTCTGATCCTAACTTCAGTGAAATGAATAATATTTCTTCAGTGGCCTGCATAAATTGATTGTTTTTATGTAGAAAATGATAAAAGAGGCAGTAAGAATAATTCTTTGAAAGATTGAGTTTGTTTACAAATCATAGCTGACATTCTCAGTTAATGTATTATTAATTATTTGTAAAAAAATCCCCCAAAAAACCCAGCCCCCTATCTTACAATTTCTTTGGAGGCAAGAAAGAATGAACATTTAACAGACATAATTAAATTTAAACCCTATTTAAGTACAAACTTTTTTATCCATAGAGGATTTAATTGTAACAATCGCTCTAGTTGAATTATACAGACAAAAGGTATCACCAAGTACATGAATATAAATAAATCTTACCTCTAAATATATAAAACAGTATATAAAACATATTTATAAATACATGTGTTTAAATACATTTTACTGCTTAAAACTACTTTTATATACATAACTTAGACTTACACTGACAACTACTTACTTCATTAAGTAAAAAAACAAAGTAGAGGTCATGGTGGTACTGGCAACTGGTGATTAAGAAGCAAAAGCATAGGCTGTCCTGAGGAGCCAAATGTTTAAAAACTGTTTCAAAAACTTTCTTTCTGCCTTTGGTCAACCAGAAAGAGATGGATTTTGGCTGAATCTTCATTTTTTCCTCAACCTCTTACTCGGGTACTAATAGTCTAATTTTCCCTCGGTGTTTGAATTTTCCAGGTCTATTTAGTACTATAAACTTTCTCTGGGAAGATGTGTTGTAGAAACTGTACTTGTTAGACTTCTCTATCACAGAATCACAAAATGTTAGAGGTTGGAAGGAACCTCGAAAGATCATCTAGTCCAATCTCCCTGCCAGAGCAGGAACTAGATCAGATCACACAGGATCACAACTCTAGTTGTGGCCAATCCACTGATCATCTATTGTATAGATATAAGTGTAGGTTAGAGAAATCCATTGTGAATTGCATAGATCACAAAGATGGAGGCATGTAAGAAGGCAACTCTACAGATCAAAGCTTACTTTTATCATCTGGTTCTATATGAAAGTCAGAACACTAAGAATCTAACATTCAGCTTTATTTCAAGCATGGCCTAAAATCAGGTGACAATGAATTTCTGCCATTATAAACACAACCTCATGAAAGCAAGAGGTACCCAAGCAGTTGCTTTCACTTCAAACATGGCCCTGAACTCAAATCTGTCTCAACCCACTGGATATGAAGCTGACGTCAGACTGTGAAGTATTATAACACTTACATTGCCCACCTCACTGTTTTAACTTTTGTAGAAGAGGCATGGGATTATAAAGAAAATAGGTGAGATTAATATTTTGAATGTAATTTAATATACTGTCATACAGTATGACATACAGAATATATATACAGGATATTCAATGATACACAATATGAAATGAGTAGCTATGTTCTTATATGTACGGACACACAACCACTCCTATTTAGGATTATCCTGTTAAGATTAAAATAAAGAACACTAACAAAAATGTTCTGTTTTGTTTCACTAACAGAAACACATGAAGCATTATAAAACCTGTAATGTGTGAAAATCTCTAGCCAAATACAAACTATAAATGTGTTACTGAAAATTGCAGCATTTGTCTTTCCAGCTTTCATTATCAAAGTTGTGATTTTCTCAGCATGTTCAGTAGCAAATTGCACTGTTTTGAAACTAATAAAGTCAGTAATACTTTGCTATTTATGGTATTACAGAAAGAACCTTAAAAAAACTAACAGTAAGTAAACTCAGAGACATCTGTCCAAGTAGAAGTGATTTCTGCCATTATATATGCCATTTCTAATGAGAAGGCTTAATCCTCAGAAGTTCTGAATAATGTAGATTTTATATCTGCAAATTAAAAAAAAAAAGTCTAATTAAACAGATCATTAGTAATGCTCCCATCTGCTTCAGCTAACAGTAGAAGTATTTACAGGTTTATGAACAATTATGAAAATACGAGCAATTTACCTAGAATGTTGAACTTGTCCTATCTTGAGAAACACATTATTCTCCACTGTACCCCAAATCAACTTATTTCTAATCATACATCTAACTGTCAAGAAGACTATTTTTAACTGATCTTCCCATACAATATTTCCACGTATCTAGAGAGGAAATAAGTGCAAGTATATTTTAAGTACCTGCTGATACAATTTTGGGATGCTTTTACTTTTAGAACAAAATTTCTGTTTATGAACTAAACTTTAAGGTTGAGTATTCAAAGGCAGAGATAAATACATTATCATACTTTTTACTGTCCAAGCATTTCAGAAGCATACATGCATAAATCATGTCATACAACTTCCAAAATCAACAAGCACCTCCTAGCTGGTCTCGATAGGGAAAAATGGGGTGTGTATGTTATGCATTGCTATTAAATATTCTCTTTATTACAACAGATTTTTCTTCCTCTAAAAAACAGTAGTTTTTACTAATACAGGGACATTCAAGTTATAAAAATGCACACATTTAACAATTCATCCAGACTCTGTAAAATCCAACTTAACCTCCAAACATGAAAGATATCTGGCCTACAACATTTACAAGAAAACTCTTGAACATTTCTAGCAGAAGTTAACAAACACTATCAGTAAAGGTATGTGTTTTGTTCAAAGCTTGCCTATCTCATTGTCTTCAAACTCATAAACCAACTTCATAATTCTTCCAAATATAAGCGTGTTCTAATACCTAATTTTAATTCTAATAGAGTGTTAGTTACAGGGTTGACATTGTCGCCAGCCTAGTTCTTTTTGATAGTAATTTAAAATCTTCTGAAATTCTCCAGCATCCTGAAACTATCGGTCTACTTATGTAGAAAGTGCCTTTCTACGACTTACTGGGTTTCAAAGGTGGGCCTAGGGTATCATCTACTTGCTTTAGATACAGATAGTCCTTTTCACACAATTAGAAATAATTAGCTATGGACAAACACCTATTTCCCCCCTGCTTTCCCCTGCCATCTTATGAGCAGAAAGTTTGCATGGAAAGTTAAGTTATTGTTATGTCAATATGAACCACTTTTAAATTTACTATTGTTTTTAAGCCTTCAACTCACCACACTTCTATGAGATTTGTGGTCTTCCTTGGTTAAGCAACAATGAGGATATAATGTACTATTATGTGGCCTAGCTGCACTCATGAAGGAAGAGCTGGGGAGCTACAGGCTGGTCAGTCTCACCTCTGTGCCTAGCGAGATCATGGAGCAGATCCTCCTGGAAACTATGCTAAGGCACTTGGAAAAGAAGGACGAGATAGTTGACAGCCAAAAAGGCTTCACTAAGGGCAAATAGTGCTGACAAATTTCATGACCTTCTGCAATAGGGTTACAGCATTGATGGATAAGTGAAGAGCAACCGATGTCATCCACCTGGATTTGTAGAAAGCATTCAACACTGCCCATTTGACATTCTTGTCTCTAAAGTAGAGAGACACGGATTTGATGAATCAACCACTTGGTGAATAAGGAACTGGCTGGATGGTCACACTCAAGAGTTATGGTCAACAGCTCAGTGTCTATGGCCCTTCATGCATTCTTATTTCTGTTGGCCGATAGTAGAAATAGAAAGGAGTATTTCTAAGACAATGCAGTGTAACAGTTAACCCATATAAATAGTAAACAAATACCTGATTGTCAGTAGATACAAATTATCAAAACTGTGGGAAGACTGACAGTTTCTAGACTTGTTTTCATTAGACTGTCCTGGTTTAAGCTGAGATAGAGTTAACTTTCTTCATAACAGCTAGAAAGAGGCTATGTTTTGCATTTGTTCTCAGAAGAAAGCTGATAAAAAGTGATGTTTACATGGCTGCCAAGGTCTTTCAGCTTCTCTGGCTGTCTGCAAACAGGAGAAGCTGGGAGGGAGCACAGCCCCAGTTACTAGCCCAGGATTTGATCTTAGGTTTGGGATTGAGACCCAAAGTGGCCAATAATCTATTCCATAACATACACATCATGCCCAGTATATGGATGAGGACCCTCTGGAAGATCAGCCCTTTTGGTTCTGGATCTCTTTTGCCCCGGGTCATCTCACTCCAGGTGGTTGCTCTCCCAAGGCCTTTCCCCCCCACCCCGGTCAGCTCTCGGTCTGGCACTCTCGGATTGTTCTCTCTGTTCCATGAGTGTGGTTTCAGGACTCTCCCTGCTTTGGGATCATTAGCCGGGAACAGGCTGAATCTTGGTCATCCGGTGGGGGGGTAGTATCACTTTGCATCACTTATTAGTATATTTGTATATAGTATTATTTTCAATATTATTGTAGTTTAGTTATTAAATTGTTCTTATCTCAACCCACGAGTCCTTTTTTTTCCCTTTACCCCTTTAATTCTCTCCCCTGTCCTCAGGTGGGGGGGGTTGGGTGAGCAGGTGTGTGTGACCTGGCCCCAGCCAAGGGCAAACCCATCACATAGACCCGATTAATATGCATAGTACCGAAGAACAAAACAGTTCTAAATAAGCGCAGAAAAATTGCCCCCTCTCAGAGCATCTAACAACCCAAACCAAAACATATCTGAAAAGTCAACAGATATTTGAGCTTGATGTTGCTGGTCTATTTGGAGTCTTATGAGCTACAAAGTGCTGAAAGCTTTAGTATGTCAGCAATTCATCAACAAGAAAAAGATAAAAACCTAAATTAAGCAGGTGTTCTTAATGTATTTGTATTTGTTTAATCTTTTAGAGTAGTAATAACTAGATACTATAATTCCTCAATTGCACTTTTTTATTATTCCTTGATTTCTGACAAAATTATCTCACAGTGTAAATTGCTACGTATCCAGGTTTGCAGATTTCTATAGGCTTTATTCCTCTAGAGTGTTTATGTGAATCTCTTCCTTCACTTCAGTTACAGCCACTGCCAAACTGTATATTTGCCTGCCAAAAATCAAAATACCGTATCATCATATAGTTTGTATTCTACTCTAAAATTTAGTCTTTTTCACACACCAAATTTCAAACAGTGGTACATGAGCCAGTGTAGTGCTTCCTCAGTCAGACCTGTCTGCAGAAAACAGGAAAACAACTGTGTGACTGATAAGATTTGCCAAAAAAGCCAGGTATTGTAAGTTTGCCAAAGTCATTGTTTTTGTGTAACCTGAATGCTTGAGCAGAAGGCTGTGGGAAAATCTGAAGCCCGTCTCAAGTATAAGAACACATCACCATCTATTTTGTTTTTTCTCTCCTACATACAACTTTGGCTACAGAAGAAATGTACTGCAATTATGATCACTCACTGCAACAACTATTTAATTTCCTTTCTATTTATATTTATATGGGAGCAAAAACAACTGTTTAAACACTGTCCTCTCTACAGCATGACTCCACAGATTCCAATGGCAAAAGACTCCACCCTTCATCTCCAGTGAGTTGGTAGATATCATTTCCATAAGTGAATATTTCCTAGTTTCTTCTGTTAGAATTCTAAATATTTGGTGGTGATATTCAGATCATTCCTCAGTCTCGAAAATATTATCCTTTCCCATATGGTAAGAAACAAGTTTCAGGACCTCTGGTAATGAAATCTTCATTTATCAAGCTCCACAGAGAAGAAAAAAATGTCAGCAAGCTAAAGGTGTAAAATTTCCTTCAGACTAGTGCTTGTAGAGATTACAGCCAGAAAATCAGCCAGCCCATTTTAGAGCCTAAGGGTTCTCTTTTTTTGGTTCTCCCAAATCATCTTGTAACTGTTTTTCAAACAAAACCTTATCCAAAAACTAATACCTTTGTCCGTTCAGAGTAACATGACATGACTCCTTGCCAAATTCTCAGTAAAAATATTTTTTTTACAGCTTCACTGCTTCGTCTAGTTTATCAATTATTCTTTTTTTCCTTTCCAAACAAGGAATAACTGCTCTGTGTGAAAAAAACCCTTTTTTTTTAATTGAATACATTGCCCTATACTTAGCTTTCTTTATCTGTATGCCAGAGAAAATAACATCTACTCAAATGTTATTCACACATTAGGACGCTTTAGTGGCAATGGAAGCTCTGGTGACCATTGGTGTTATTGATTCTACTGCTGCTGGTAAGGGAAGGAACTGCTGCCCTGTCCTACAAGGAAATGTCATGTCTGCCGATTTAGAAAACCTGCAGCAGCTGGTAATGGTAATTGTGAAGACAGTAAGATGATTTTTCAATTATAAACTTTCCTCCTAATGGTTGATCAGCATTAGTAAAGAACTAAATACACACAAGCATGAAGTCTGCCCCTTTAAAGCAATAAGAAAACACCCATTGAGTTCAGTGAAGTTGACATTTCACACACGACATAACTATACACTGGTAACCAAGAAAGTGAAGCAGTGTTAAATTTTACAAGATAAATGTACACTGCAGCTCAGGGCCCAGGTTTTAACCTACTCAGTCATTTCAGCTATGTCAAATGAAACAATCAGCAAAACTTCTAGTACCAAAAGCACAGGTTTTTACTTCTACCTTACTTCCACCATCAGGTTTCCCACCTGCTAGCTTTCTAGCTTTTTACTTTATTTCCTTATACCTATCAATTTTCCAAAAATTTTTTTCTTGCTCTTTATTATACTTCATAGCTTTCAGAATGAGGTTTGCAAAATATTAGTTATTTTTAAGGAACAGTATGTGTAAGCACACACAAGTAACAAAAAACCCACAATGTTCTACAATTCTGGATTGCAAAAACCTGCCTTATTTCTCCACATGTGATCTCAGTTTTGCTTACACAATCAACTCCAGAAAACCAAGCAGAGGATGAAGTATAAACCCAAATGGTAGTGGGAGGGTGGAGACACCTGTTTTTCAAATAGAAGTAAAGTAACTTGGGTGAGGGATGAAGAAACAATTTCCTGACAAGGTCACATTATTTCTTTACTTTCAAAAGCTTTTTTACAAAGTTTTTGAAAAAAAATTTATTTTCAGGATTCTTCAACTGGTACCTTTGTAGATGAGATTCTTTATAAGGAATTCAGAAAAGAGATGAAAGAGATAATATGTTAGAAGTGTCTTAAAAAATAAATGAAGATGTTTCAATAAACTTCCACATTATAGATTATAAAACTACATCATTGTGTGGCATCACGTGCAGTTCTGTTATTTGTTGGTTGCAATTGGCAATTCATGTCTTTTCTGGTAATGATATGACACATAAGTCATGCCACAATATTTATGTAATCCCTCTTTGTCTGATAGTGGTTGCCATATATATAACTACAATTTTCCTGCACTCTGTAGGCTAATTTGAACAACCCAGCATGCTTTCATCAGCATAGGAAATACATGTGTTTTATATATATCCATGTTATAATTCCTCTTAAAACAGGCAAGCTTAAATTATCACATCTGTTGCTAGTCAGGTTTCTGAACAAAGCAGAAATCCATGTTATTATTTTATATAAGTGTACACTGTTTTTGTCAAACACTGATTTTGAAAATATCTATTTGAATATCATAGAAGTTTTGCAGTCAGTACATCACACGTGAAGTACATGAATTCCCATAGAAAGACTTCATTATTTTCTTAATTTCTGCTGGGAGTCACAGAGGTGCCCTTTTCTTTGTCTTTCACAAACAATTAACCTTTTGCCATGTATGTAATTGGCTGAGAGCAATCCTAAGTGGCTCAGAAAATAATTTACAGCAGAAACTGTACAAAGTTAATCAGTATTAGTCTGAGAAGGTTATTCATATATTATCAAACTGAGAAAGTGGTCAGCATGACCCTCATGGAACTTTAAGCTACATCTGAGTTTTGTTGTCGTCAGCCGCAGAGTATAAATACTAATCAGGCTCAAGTACAGATATGGGTCTTTTAGCCATGATTATTTTAAGTCTGAATGTCACAACTTCTGAAAGTATGGGTAAGTACTAGCATGCAAAGTAAATAACTCTATGCTATTACTCCTTATGTTGGACCCCCCCCCCTCCAAAACAGAAATAGAATAATAGAATCATAGAATGGTTTGGGCTGGAAAGGACCTTAAAGATCATCGAGTTCCAACCCTCCTGCCATGGGCAGGGACACCCTCCACTAGCCCAGGTTGCTCAAAGCCTCATCCAGCCTGGCCTTGAACACCTCCAGGGATGGGGCATCCACAGCTTCCCTGGGCAACCTGTTCCAGTGCCTCACCACCCTCACAGTGAAAAATTTCTTCCTAATGTCTAGTCTAAATTTACCCTCTTTCAGCTTATACTCATTACCCCTTGTCCTGTCACTACACTCCCTGATAAAGAGTGTCTCCCCACCTCTCCTGTAGGCCCCCTTCAGGTACTGGAAGGCTGCTATTAAGTCTCCTCAGAGCCTTCTCTTCTCCAGGCTGAACAACAGTGCTCTAGCCCTCTGATTAATTTTGTGGCTCTCCTCTGGACTCTCTCCAACAGGTCCATGTCTTTTTTATGTTGGAGGCCCCACATCTGAACACAATACTCCAGGTGGGGTCTCACGAGAGCAGAGCAGAGGGGGAGAATCACCTCCTTTGACCTGCTGCTAATGTTAATACTGTTCTTTAACTGAGACCATTTTTTTCTTACAGATCAGTTCATTCATTTTTTACAGATTCTTTCTACCTAAAAATAAATACCTTTTAGAATTAATTATGAGCATGTAGACTTTCCAAAGGCAGAATGAAAGGATGGAGAACACAGTCTCAGTTTTAAGTTTGGCAAGCCAGAAAGGGAGCTCTCAGTGTGCTAATTACACCACCTGAAGTGCACATCATCAGATTTCCAAACATCTGCACTGGCTGCCATTGAAAGCTAGCCATTTATTAATAGTTAATTTAGACTTCCTTTTGGTACCTACGGCAAGTATGACTATCCACAGTCAGTCTATTACATGGAATCCATTTCTACCTTATATATCCTTACATACCTTATATACTCATTTAAATTTGACTGACAATCTCACTTATAGTCTTACATTCCCCATTTGGTGACATACTTGTGCCAGTTGCTGACTAATTAAAGGCAACTCAGAAATCTTAAAATCCAGCTCCAATGGCCCACCATGTTCCTGGGCTCCATCTAGACCACGTCTCCAAGTGGGGGACCTTGTTTAAGAGAAGACCTGGTTTTGGTGTCACATGGAGGCCCTCAGATCCCACACCTGGGCAGTTTTGCTGGAAGGACTGAGCCAGCAGTTAGTCTCCCAGGAAGAGCCAGGCCAGGCCCTGAGAGGACTTCAGTCACAGCCATGGCACCTCCACCCATGGGGCCACACTGCTGGATGTTGGAAAGGTGCCAGCCCTGCCCGTGCAGTGCAGAGCAGAAAGGCTGATACTAAAATAGCTGTTTCTGAGGGTGCGGAAAAGAGAATGAAGAAAAGTACCTTCTGCACAGGCTACTCCCATTCTGGCGTGTAGGTGAGGCAGCCACCAGAGCACAGGGAGCCATTTCTTCACAGCAGAAAACCCAGAGGGCCAGGGCAACCCTCACCCTACTAGCCTGTGGCCAGCACTGTCTGCCCGCTGGTCCTGAAAACGGCCCACAAGTGGCCACGCCTTGCCACAAGCCGTGTCAGGGGGAGGCCAGGGAGATGGTCCTGCGGGCAGGCAGTTGAGAGCAGGGACCTCTCCAGGTCCCTGGCAGCAGAATGAGCTCAGGGTTTGATTTTAGCTGGTATAAAGCTTCAGGTAAGGGAGATATTTGAACAAGGGTCGTTGGGAAACACTGGGTCAAGGGTACTAAGGATTATAATTCATCATCGGAGTTTTTAGAAGAAAAGTGGATACCTGACTGAAAAGACTTTTGTTCTTGAAATGAGAATTTATTCAGCAAAGGTCTCTGGTCCGTGCTGCAAAGGAGGTCAGGGTGGATGATCCCAATAGCCCCTTTTGGCTTTATAATCCATCATTCTACAAAGTCTAATTAAACTTAAGCATGTGATGAAGTGAATTTGGGCAGCTGGCCAAAACAGCTCTGCTCTGCAGATCACCATGTGACTTACGGTTGTCTAGTGAACAATTCCACCTCAACGATCAGAGAGCCTCTTTAACTCTTCCTGCAACTGACTTCATCTCTCAAAATAATTTATATTATAGTTCAAATAACATCTACTATAAACTTTGTCAAGCTGACTCAGTATCTCTGTGGTTGTTCATTATTGGAAAGTAAAAAAAGATTGATCCTTGGTTACAGAAAAACTCAAAAGATCTGCCATAGTAAATCATTGCTTTAGAGAAAGAACTCATCTCTTTTTAAAAATACTGAACCCCTGGAGATTTATTTTCTGGCTCTCATGAGGTTTTTAAAGATGGAGTATAATGAGGATTTTTTTTTCTTTTTCCCAGCTACAAACTCAAGAGGAAGATGTGGTTTTGAAAGTTAAACTCTGATTCTAGTATAAGAATTACATTCCACTAAAGTTTAAAAAACAAATGATCAAAAAGACATAAGGGAAGGAAAATCCAATATAAAATAAATGTTTAAAAAAATGGAAAGAAGCACAGTAGATCAGCAGAATACAGAGCATATGAAAGGAGAATGGTGATTTGAAAACCCCGAAAAAAGATAAAATTAGGTCATGCATATACAGCTGTAGACTGGAGGTATTTTTCTGCCTCTGGAATGGTGTAATTTCTTTTTTTGCTAGAAAACTGCTCACTTGTTGTTAACTTCTAGAAGAATATGAACATTTTAGAAACAAAAGTAAATGGTTCATCAGCTTGAATTATTTTAATGAACCGCCAAAATAGCAACCTGCTCTGAACCCAGTATAATTAGGTATTTTTCTGCTTTCAGACAGTAGTTTCTTTTGTGAAGCTGATTTTGACAAAATGTGCCAGTATACCAGTGTCAGAGGACTGACTAGTTGCAAAAGTTACATTCATGAGCAACAGGTTGGATGAATTAAGGAATATCTGTTCAGGTTTCGGAATAAGTAATTCAAGGGCCAATTAACAGTCTGCTGTAAGTTGGCATAAGAAGTCCCAGTATTCAAGTGGCTTTGACTCCAGTCCCAAAGCTCTAACTCTACCTTTTACAGACTGTGCTTGGACCTCCCTGCCTCAGACATGTGAAATAAATGAGATTTGCATATGTCCATACATTTTACGATGCCTAAATTATGGGTTTTATTGGTTTGTAGGGGTGCTGACTTTGACACCTGCCTGTTTTTTTTCTGCTCTTCTGAGCAGGTTATGGCTGACTGTGTTATGTACTCATCTAGGGATTTAGCAGGGGTTTTAAGCTTCCCTAATATTTCAAGTTTGCTTTTTTAACACTCCATCACACATTTATTTTACCTCCAAGCAAATATTTATTAAGTATAGATTTCTTTTTCACATAGTAGCGCAAGAGGAAAGCATTATTTATAGACACTAGAAAAATATATCTTAAGGAAAGAAACGTTTTATTTCCTGGCAAAATCACAGTAGCGCTCTCTCTGGACTGCATTGCTAATACTAAGGAAATCCTTGTGAAATCAATACAGATATTTTTAGAATCATAGAATCATTAAGGTTGGAAAAGACCACAAGCATCATCAAGTCCAACTGCCAACCCAACACCACCTAACTCACTAAAACATCTCCCTAAGCACCACATCTACATGTTTCTTGAACACCTCCAGGGATGGTAACTCCACCACTTCCCTGGGCAGCCTGTTCCAACGCCTCATCACTCTTTCAGTGAAGACATTTTTTCTAATATCTAGCCTAAACCTCCCCTGGCGCAAATTGAGGCCATTTCCTCTTGTCCTGTCGCTTGTTACTTTAGAGAAGAGGCCAGCACCCACCTCACTACAACCTCCTTTCAGCCAGTTGTAGAGAGTGATAAGGTCTCCTCTCAGCCTCCTCTTCTCTAGACTAAACAACCCCAGCTCCCTCAGCTGCTCCTCATAAGACCTGTGCTCCAGACCCTTCAGCAGCTTTGTTGCCCTTCTCTGGACCCGCTCCAGCACCTCAGTGTCCTTCTTGTGGTGAGGGGCCCAAAACTGAACACAGGATTCAAGGTGCGGTCTCACCAGTGCCGAGTACAGGGGCACAATCACTTCCCTAGTCCTGCTGGCCATGCTATTTCTGATGCAGGCCAGGATGCCGTTGGCCTTCTTGGCCACCTGGGCACACTGCTGGCTCATGTTCAGATGGCTGTCAACCAACACCCCCAGGTGCCTCTCTGTTGAGCAGCTTTCCAGCCACTCTCCCCCGAGCCTGTAGCGTTGCAGGGGGTTGTTGTGACCAAAGTGCAGGACTCGGCACTTACCTTTATTGAACCTCATACAATTGGCCTCAGCCCATCGATCCAGCCTGTCCAGATCCCTCTGCAAAGCCTCCCTACCCTCAAGGAGATCAACACACCCACTGAGTTTAGTATCATCAGCAAAAAATAAATAAATATTTATTAAAATACTCAAACATGCTACAGATTGTTTTGTTCCACTACATTCCATCTTTCAATCCATTCACATCCAATGGAATCAGATGCAAGGAAGATACGTGGCAGGCTTTCTAAATTGCCTGTCAGGATGAGGGAAGGAAACATTAGAGAAAGAGCAAAAGACATGACAGGAAGTGACTGAGGTGTGTATTACAGTCCTTGGAAGAAGATTGAGGCCAAACTACCAAAGTAATGATCTGGATTAAATATACATTAACGTCACAAAGAACTCGCTCTCCTTATCTCCTTCAATCAGAGGACAAAGGCAAAAATAGACATGAGCTGCTTGGGAGGAAGTCAACTAAAACCTATTGGGAATCCAGAATCTACAGCATAAATAGGTAGACTGCCAAATGGACAGAATGCTAAAATTTTAAGAATTAAATTTTCTTCTGCTTCATTTCAAGCATCTTTCAGAACAGGGTTCATAATGAGTATTTTCTATCATGCATTCAGACAAATGCATTCTTGTAAAATGTGCTTTATATACACACTTAGGACACCCTATGTGTAGCAAAACATATATGAAGTATATTACTAGAGAAAAGTTACTGCAGAAACACTGAAAATGAAATGGAAGTGTAGTTAGTACTGAGTACATCTTCAAAGAGATAAATCTGAATGGAACCTACAACTTTACTAGAGCTTTGTAGAAGGCACTTCAAATTTCTGCTTCATCTTGCCTAGGCATCTTAAGCTGGGGTATTGGTCCCTAACCAGAGTTTTCTGTGGATTTACTAAAATATGCTAGTTTTAAGGAAATTAAGTATTGTAAAGGCTACATTATTCTTCAGGTCTTACTATTATTTGAAATCTGTGAAGTCAGGTAATTTCCTATTTGTGGTAAAAAAATTACAAGTAATTTTTCTTTCCATTTATTGTGAATCTTCCTTTCTTTCCTAGCTGTTTTAACACACAGGGTTTTTTCCCCTACCTAAGGCCCTAGAAAAGTTGAACTTAATCTTAGCATGTAATAGAAATTGAGTTAATTGTAGGATTTTTCAAAGTAATACAAGCATCTGCATGACTTAGCAAAACAAAGCTCCAAGAATGTCATGCAAAAGGTTATATGCAGACTGTCATATGCCACTTAAGCAAGTCATTTCTTCCTTGCTCTTTTTATTTAATGTAAGACAGTTGCCAAGTAAATCCTCACATTCTAAAGTACTACAAGAGAGTGGGTTGGTCCAATTCCTTCAAAGAACTGGAGCATGCATACTTGACGTTTGACAGTATTTGTGCCTTTGGTATTCTCTTTCCATCCATCATTATCATCAGTTAATTTCCTCCCCTCAAATATGAGAGAGTACATCTCTTGTCTGTTTGCCAACAAAAAGTCACTGGACAATGTATTCAGAGTGATTTATGAGCTAAAAAAGCAAAACAGAGGCACTGAATAACCAAACACATAGACAGGCAGCAATATAATGTAATTAATTACAGTATCAATTTTAATGATATACTTGTGAATTATGTTGGTTTTGCATGTATAATTTGAAGGTAGAACAGATGGTGAAATCTTAGTTTAAAGGCCTTAAAGTTTTAAAGTAACCATTGCTGCCAAGTGATCATTCACTGTAACAGGATATATTTTTCATTAAGGTATATTTTTGCCATGGTCTCACACATTAGATAGTAATTTGACTGTGAAAACATTACTCTCCAGGGTCTTACTCTACCAGAGTTCAGTGTAATGGAATGTGAACATGGAGTGGAAGATTGGGGGTGGCTCTCATTTAAGTGTACTCTGAGGAATCGTCACTCTGAATAATCAAGAGGATCATCTCTGAGAAGCCAATGCTGCTTTCAGAGAGTGGAAAATGATAACCTAATATGTAATACTAGTGTTTTATTTATCAGAATGGAAAAAAAGGAAAGTACTAAAAAAGGGAGAAATATACCCAGTTCATTAGGGACTGGAAAAACTAAGGGCAGGACATAGTGCCAGCCCATCCTACTATAACCCTGCTCATATTTACTTTTCTCAGCATTCTACAGCACACCCTGCATCTGGTGTGAAACATGAATCCCAATATATAAAATACATTTCTAAAGCAAACAATATTCTGGCATTTCTTTATACAGACTTTTTTCTGCTTTATTAGTTTTTGGTAAAACAGAAGTATCAAATTGAATAAGTTTATTTCCTCTTATCACCTGTTCTTCACTAGTTTATATTGCATTCATGCCCTGAAAGCTTTAGTTTTAGTACTTATTAATATCAGAAAGCATTTGTAAAACAAGCTTGGTGGTAGTTTAAAGTATAACAGCTCTTTCTCGCTGGCTTCATTTGAAAGCAAACATGTGCTTCTGGATGTTTGTCTTTTTGTGTTTGAATGTAATCCACTTCCAAAGCAGGTTAAAGCAAGATACATTCTTTACAGGGAATAAGTGGGTCCAACGATGAACCCATGTACAATAGCTGTGTGGGATATTTCCTCACGCACAAAATGCCTAGGAAAACTCGTGGTTGCTTGGCACAGTCCAGCAGCATCACAGAGGAGGCACAGCCTCTGCACAACTTTTCCTTTCCCATAGCAGTACAACACTGATGGACACACATCTTGCTGGCACAGAAAAAAAAAGTACTGAATGGTGATTTAGTCATTGGCTTGCTTCTAGGTCAGCATGGTGGTATGTGACCTTGGCAAAGATGCAACCACACCCTTGGAAAGTTCAGCCATCATCGCAGAGGCTGACTAGCTGAACAATGTGTTCAGGAGTCAGAGAGGGCTGGCATGTATAAATCTTCTGATACCTTTTGAGTTCTACTTTCTCCTTTTTAGTCTAACTCTGGAACAACTTTTTAGAGCTAATTTCCTGATTATTCCTACTCAGCATGCTTCAGCTTGCAGGAGATGCACTCCAGAAAGGTACTTAGTACAGCCCAGCTATTAATGGGCACTGAGTCCAAGGGAGCCAAGCTGGCATATAGTTTTCAGGAAAGATTCTTTCAGGAATAATTTTCAAGTATATAAAGTACAGAAGAAAAGAAGCAGAAAGCAACTGGAGAGGACAACCATATGAAGAACAAAGGTCATTTCCTTTGGGACAAGGATCACAGCTCTCTGCTTCACATGCTCTTCAAACCCTGTGATTATTTTTGAAAGGAGAAAATGAATTCTGGTTTTGTTCCTGTGATTTAAGTGATTGTTCCTTCAGTAGTTTTAGAAAATAATATAAACTTTGAGCACAAGCAGGAAGTTATTAGCACAACGGCAAACCTATCCAGCATGATTCTATGCAGGATTCCTTCCCACAATGTAACAATAATAATTTTCAACATAATTTCAAATATTTTCAAAATAGTAGCTAACCTGATAGAGTCTTAGTAGTATGTTTAAGAAAAAAAGACTTTAGTCAAAACAAGTGTTTTCTCAGCATGGCCTAGTGTGTCAAAGACAGGACTAAGTCTCAAGAGCTTTTCCCTGCTTTGCTGCTAGGTACCTTGAACAACTAACTATGCTACTGTGTGTCTCGGTTTCTTAATGTATGTAATGAAAATAATTATTCCGATCTACACTGTTAAAGAGGTTTTAAGTATTAGTGAGCTCTTAAATGTCATCTGTTATCTTAAAGTGCCCTGGAGAATTGTCTATGTGTTTAAACAGTTGAGATTTGAGAATACAAATGTCATTTAAGAGTTTCAGGCATTACTACAAATGAAACATTTAAAAGTACACAGCACTTAGCCCCAAGAACAGTGTCAACAAGAAGCCTAATTTGGTCAGATTATTATGAAATGTGTGTAACTGACAGACCAATAGAGGAGTCTGATGGATGAGAGGGTTGAGTGGTAGAGGATGAGGGTTACTGGCACAGGAGAAACAGGAAACTGCTGAAAGTGGGTCCAGGGGACAAAAAGGTAGGAAAGAAGATGAAAAAACTTGTGGAGAGAGCACGGGAACAATTAGGAAGATAAAACTATCACAATAGTAAAATCTTCAAATAGGGAAAATGGACTGGCAACACAGAACAAGAAGCTATTTAGTGTAAAACATTAGAAAGAATTTATTGGTTGATCAGAGCACACAGGTTATTAGGGAACCACGAAGGAGCAGATGAAAACAACACTATTAGGACTAGTATAGAGAAGATAAACAGAAGAGGAGAAATGCAGCATTTTTTGCAATGCCACCTCTGTTTCTCTCAGCTTCCTGTTTTAATCTGCCCTTATTTTAAATGCTCTCATTCCTCTTTCCAGGCCTATGCTTCAGCTGTTTCCAGGCAGGTTCTTTCAACTCCTTGGGAACTTCCTTGTGTCACCATCACAGCTTCCAGTTCTCCTCCCTGCATTAGATCCATCCTAGGACCATCAGTGCATATGGAACTAGAAAATAGCAGATTTCTGAGATACTGTGGGGGACTATAACCAGCATCTAATCCATGAACTGGCTGCCAGCGAGTTCTAGCAATAAAGAAACCAAACAGATGTTTCGTATTACACTTTATATATTCATATTGCATTCATATTTCATTGCTTTTTTGAAAATTACATTGTTTAAAAAAAATGAAATGTGAGTAACCTGAAAATGTCTAATTGATAGATGAGTAGAAAGAAGCAGAACATAAGCAGAGTGGAAACAAGAGCAGACATGTAAGTTGTAGCAGGGCTAAAACTGTATCTTGTGGATACCAACTGAAAATGATAGTTTACTGTACTGCAAGATCTCCCTTTATTAGAAATACAATCCCCTTAACTGTTAAGGCTCAAATAGCTCATAATAATTTAATTTAACTATTGGGTATAATAAATGCACAGTTTAAATATGTATGTAATATTCTCACCACAGTAACATATTTTCTCCAAAATACCTTGATAAACAGAATTTGATATTCTGAGGCAATTGCTGTTCTCCTTCCCCACCAGTTGAAAATAACATATTGTATTATTTATCCTTAGCTTTAAAAGTTGTACAAACAAAACCTAATCAACCTACCATCTTTCACATTTTAAATATCCTACAGTCTATTAGAACCATGATCCTCTGAAAAAAATTTATGTAAATTTTAAATATACTCTTGATACAAATCAGGGGAGGTAGCGGCACTCATGACTTTAGTGTTTGCTGTTGGTGTGATATCAAGAAACAGAACGTGCTGCCACTTCTTTTTAATAAAAAAGCTCTTCACAGACCTTAGAGAATCAAGTTTTATGCATACAATAAATAATGCAGCATTTTCAAGTGCAGAATGTAACTAACATGAAAGCTACAGAAAATCCTTCTCCCTAACTAGAGGTATGTTGTATAATGCTTATTAATTTCTTTGATCCCATTTTAACCACTGAATCTCATATTTGCAATGGAGGGTTCTTACGAGCCTTAGATCTACTTTGACTTTGCAATTCGACATTTTTATCTTAAAACAGATTGAGAAAAGAGAATAATTTTTGTGATCACATAAGAGACATGGCAATCTGCACCATACCTAAATCTCATCCTATACTGGAAGAGAATTCCCCCATTGTCCTGTCTGTTTTAGCCCCGCAAAAAAGACAGGCTGACTACTTGGTGAATCTGGAGATCTGGAGAATTACAGCCATTGCTTTAATTCCTTATGAGCCTTTCATTACTTCACACTTTTATTTGTACTTAGGTTTATAGCAATTTTCTGTCTTCAAGCCTTATTTACTAAAGCATTATTTTAAAAAATTTTATTCTTCCAGCTCTTCTGTGTCCATTTTGCACTGTTGACAGGCATATAAAACAGCCTGTCAACTGCTAGTATCTTCATGCTCTCCTAGGAGAAAGCATCTTCTTACGAATTGTATTACTGCCTCACTCACCACATCCCCTTTGCTTCTTGGATTTCACTCCCTTATCTGTTTACTCAAACTTTCCTCCTTCATTTTAAAGACTGTCAAACAAGATTTCTGACATATTCTACAGATTCACAATGATTGAGTTGCATTTTGCATCTCCACAGTGATCACCAACACCTACCGTTCAAGACACACTTCCATGTTTCCTGCCAAGTGTAAACACCTGTTTAAGAAGGTCCCCAGATTCACAGAGTGCAACTTACATATAGTATAAAAAACACTAATTGTATAGCTACAGTTTTATTCTTGTTTCCTCAAGCTGAAATATTGCTGTAATAATTTATAAACTTTATTGCTGATATTTTTTTTAAATTTTTGTCAAAAGTTTTTGACTGCCATTTTCCTTTGATTTGCTGTTAGGACAGTCACGCAACTAAGAAATCTCCTATATTGTGTAAGCTTTCAATTAATTACCTTTTGCATCCAAAAGCTGTATCTGCTTTAAATCTCCTATGTATTATTTCAGAATTATGTGACTGCACAAATATAAAAAATTAAAAAATACTTTCATTTTTTATGCACTTCTGTGTTCTTTCAGTCATCACTCCACAGGACTGTAATGATGAGTTTTAAAGTACCGTCTTTTTCCTACACTGCCTGTATTAGCTTTGTCTAGCTCTAATTTGCAGACCAGTGGTCAGTTGCTGACCTTGGGCTGTTGTGGGACTTTTAATTTCCTACAGAGTGTAAGCTCAGCTCTGACGCCCCTCAGAGCATTTCATTCTTGGCCCAGCACTATTCTTAATCTATATGCTGGCACTTAGAGGCCAAATTCTTTGCCAATGTTTGCGTGCCTCTGCATGGATGCTGACACTCAGCTATATCTTTCTTCACCACCTTCTGTCCCTCAGGCATTTTTATTGTTCTGACATCATTTGTCTGATCTCTGCTACTGGGTGTGCTGTAACATTTTCCATTTAGATTCAACTAAAAAGCGCAGGTTATTCTTACTGGCAAAGGTTGTTTAGCTGCTATTTTTCTCTTCAGTACATAGCCATTCCTGTACTTCAGTACATAGCCATCCAGTCCCAATATGAAAAAAGAGAGAACTGCTAGTCTAGTGATTGATAGTTAAGGTTTATGTCCATTGTATTAAATTATCTTTGTTTCAACTAAGAAAGACAGACCGCTCTTTTATTATCTGGATATTGGTGCTGTGCTTTTATTTCTTACAGCATGATAGCTGTGAACCTGTCCATTCCAAATCTATTTTTTGACAGATTGGAGCTTATAAAAAATTCTGTTGCCTGTGTCTTCTCTGGAATTTTCTAAACATTTTTATTCAACAGTAGAGTTTATCTCTGTTCCTACAGAGATGACCTGAAAAACATATCCGCACCCCATTTTTTTAAAACAGAGTACAGTATAAATGACAAGTCCCAGGAAAGATTGACAGAAGTGAAACTTGAAGCTAGGTCTACTAAGAGAAGTTGTGTGGCTCACTTATGTCACAGATAATGGTTTAAAAGTAGGTACTCTTGCTAGAGCACTGGTAGCACAGCTGGGGAAACCACAGCCAAAAAGTTCAGTCCACACATTGATCTCTTTCAGTACTTTGAATATCAATCCATAGAATATACTTCTTACAATGTATATTACAATATTTGGAAACAATTGAACATACAACTTTTACAACTGCTACATCTACCCTTTTTTAGTGTTTATTTTTGCAAACATATTTCATCTTGTGTTTGGTTAGTCAGTTATGTTGCAGGTGGCTAAATGTTCTAACACTAACACAAAGATTTGTGAGAGTCTCTTCAGTTGACATCCTTAAGGATAAAATCCTCCCTCAGTTAATGGACATATGGAGTCAAGAGTACCACAGGTATGAGCAGTACCACAAAGAATAGTAGACTGATGAGCTCGATCCAAACAAATAGTTTAAATATATTTTGTCTGCAGCATTCTTCCGTTACTATCCGTCGCCTGAAAATGAATGTGAACATACTGGAAAACTGAAGGAAAGAAACAGTGACATGCAAGGACAACATTGGAGTAAAAAGCTTAAGAGCTATTCGAAAGCAATGGGGAGAATGACTATGAAGCATCATAAGGGTTCTTTCAGAGAAGAATTACAGAAGACCAGATCTCCTTCTTGAGCAAGGGTTCCCAACATTTTGAATTACTCCACGATGGAGTAACACCAGCATTGTGCATATCACAGAACAGCTTTCATTTTCTGGCAAATAAACAAACAGAACCTGCAAAACATCACTAGAACAAACATTATTTTGATTTGTTTAACATAGATTACAATAAATTCCTTCTCACAATGTGCAGAAAAAAAAGGTTTAAACTGAAACAAAAATCCTAAAATTTTTGTAAGTTTTCTGCCTTTTTAAATATGTGCTCAAATATGCATTTCTGCATACTTGACATTTTGTTAAATACGTTTAAAACTCTTTGTGCTTTCCATAAGCTGACAAGGAATGGATGGAGAGTTGTCAAGAAAATTTCTGAAGCACTGTTGGTGCTACTCTTTTCTACAACAGCATATGGATGCAGAACAGTTGTGTTCCAAGACTTTCACCTGCCTCAGCTGCCCAACTCCGTCATTAAAAAAAAGTAAAAAGTCTGAGCACTTAAAATTAATTGAACAAATGAATCTGAAAACAGGATACTTTAAATCAGAAAAAGAAGCATTACATGTTACAAGGACTGGATTTGTGACTTTATAAGATTAGATTAGATTTTATAAGGACTAGCATGGCCCTTTGAATTCTAAAACTACTGACCATTTTCCATTTTCATATGAGTGCAGCACACTGAAAATATCCAGTTAAATTCATGTGTTGATGATATTTATCATTATTAAAAATGCAGTAGTCACCTTTATCACTCATAGATATGAATATACATAGAATCATAGAATCATAAATGTTGGAAAATACCTCAAGGATCATCAAGTCCAACCCAACACCACCTAACTCACTAAACCATGTCCATGAGCACCACATCTACACCTCACTACACCCTCCTTTCAGGCAGTTGTAGAGAGTGACAAGGTCTCCTCTCAGCCTCCTCTTCTCTAAACAACCCCAGTTCCCTCAGCCGCTCCTCATAAGACCTGTGCTCCAGACCCTTCACCAGCTTCGTTGCCCTTCTCTGGACCTGCTCCAGCACCTCAGTGTCCTTCTTGTGGTGAGGGGCCCAAAACTGAACACAGGATTCAAGGTGCAGCCTGACCAGTGGCCGAGTACAGGGGCACAATCACTTCCTATTCCTGCTGGCCACACTATTTCTGATACAGTCCAGGATGCCGTTGCGTGTTTCATAATGAGAATTTTCATCCTGTAAGACAGAAAATACAGCAAATTCAACACTATTTCAAATTGCAGTGTCATGACCATCATGAAAATTCAAACACAGAAACTTCTACTGCAGAGTACATCTAGGTCCATGCTATGTTAAAGCAACTCATAACTGCAGATGATGATTACAGCAGCCTGTCAGTGGCTGACTTCAGCAAAAGCCATCTGTATGGGACATGGCACAATAATTTCCTTCACCTTCTAAGAAATACTTGCAGCTGAAGTCTTCCTCTTTTCAAAATAAGAAAGCAGTTGAAAGCTTCTAACACATTAGATTGTCAACATCCAATTTATTTATTCCATACAGTATCTGAACACACTGCATGCCACATAAGCTCCACAGTTTACATTTACCAACAGATGTTTTTCTTTCTGGAGCAGATGGTATATTGAGTGTACCATGACATAATTCACATTTGCGTTATCAGTCATGAATGCTAATGCATTCCCATAAACTGCATTTGTATTTTGGTAAGATATTTTTAATAGCCATAGCATCTTTGTAAATATCAATTAGTTTGATAATACAATCAGTCTCAGTTGCAGAGAAAGGTAAGTTTTCTCTTACCCAAAGGTAAGATTTACCAAAAAACAAGAATTAAAAGAAGGGGCACGAGATAAAAATTTGCTATTATCTTTGTTTGATCTGTACATACTTTTTCTGATTGTAGTTGTTAAATATTCAGCTTTAAAGATGGAATTATTTATGTAAGAATTCCTAATTTTCTTAGCTATGAGCTAATTCTGAGTAACATATTCTTAGAAAGAAAACTTGATAAACTTACTTCATGAAGTCCTCATAGGCATAAATAAAGTTAAATAATTGCAAGTTGAGCAATATGTTGCCAGATAAAGTTACTATCTTCACTGTTCTTGGGCATGATGATGGTCCTGCTCAATTAAAAAAAACTCCAAATCCCCATTATTTTGTGATTCTGGAATCTACCTGCTAAGTAACTTCCTAAAAGGGGCATATCAAATAATATATGCAGATCTCAACAGTATTCTGTTTTTACAGTATCCAAGGTATATTTTCACATAATCTGTTTGCTTGTTTTCTGCCTATGATTATGGATTTTTCTTGAATCAAACTTCCTATTGACAGATTACCTTTTTCTTCTATGAGTTTCATCCCAGACAGACATTGGAGTGTAATCCAGTTCTTCCACTGGTACAAGTGAGCCCAACCTTCTTTAAAGACAATAAGCTTTTCATCAGCCTAAAATCAGCACAATGGGAGCTGAAATAGGTCTAGAGTCTGGTTTGTGCTGGGTGAGCCCAAACATCTCCTCATACATGTGAGTAAATCTTTGCCCAACACTATGCTGCTGTTACGTATCTTAATGTTTGTTTGGTTTTACACAGTTTGCTTGGTTTTGCACAGAAATGACTGGCATCTTTATCTGGGCACTAGGGAGTTAAGGAAGTGTTATACAAATTGTGAAACAGTCCAGATCAAAGGAAGAACATAGAAGTGGAAAGACCACTGCTCTGATGTGGCACAGCAGTTCCTAATAATACTTTCTTAATCAGCTTTATATAAAGAATAAAAGCTAAAAACATAATTTTCCTTTCTACAGTAAGAAATCCATAAAATAACAAGAACATGAATCACACATAAGAAGGCTAAGAATTTTAGGTTTAAAATTCTGTTCCCTTAGAGAACTGGATGGCATCCTATGATTGATATGTCAGCATAATCATTTGAGATAATGCTCTCTTCTGTGTCTGCTTTTAGACAAACTATTTTCAGTGAAATTCAACTAGTACTCAACCTTATATGGCTGTTTGTGTGATGTTTTTGAAGAGTTAAAAAGGGAAAATGAGCAGTTTTCCCCATCTACAAAAGCAAAAAGTTTGGAGAAAAATCAAAGAGAAAAATTTTGGAGGTGTAAAAAGAAAAAGTGAATATTACATGGGTGAGTAACTTAAAACAATGATGCAATTTTATTCTTTATCCAGTCTGAACCACATTTAACATGGCCTTGCATACAAACTATTGAACACATTTCTCTGTTGATACAGATCCAGTAAATCCAAGTAAATTTACAATTTTCTTGCTCTGTTATTCCAGTCAAAATCTCCTTAGACCTAATAGTTTTCAACAACTCCTAGCTCTTGTGAATACTGTAATTTAAATTATAGTGTCAATACATCAGTTAGTCTGAGGGGATTACGGTGAAGAACAGAGTCTTGCTACAAGAAAGAGTTACCAATGGCAGTATTCCTTTTCATATGGTAAGCCTCTGACTATAGAAAATTATTTTCTCTGCTCTTTTCTTACAAAATTCGTATTTTTAACATGATTTACTTCTTAAAATGAACACTGTCCAATTAAGCCAGAGAGTTGTTGTGAATGGGATGGAGTCTAGTTGGATGCTTGTATCTAGTGGAGTCCCCCAGGGATCAGTATTGGGACCGATGCTACTCAGTATATTCATCAACGACTTGGATGAGGGAGTAGAGTGCACCCTCAGCAAGTTTGCTGATGACACGAAATTGGGAGGAGTGCCTGGCATGCCAGAAGCCTATGCTTCCATTCAGCAAGACCTAGACAGGCTGGAGATTTGGGCAGGGAAAAATTTAATGCAATTTAACAAGAGCAAGTGTAGAGTCTTGCATCTGGGCAAGAACAACTCCAGGCGCCAGTATAAGTTGGGTACTGACCTGTTGGAGAGTAGTGTAGGGGAGAGAGACCTGGGGGCCCTGGTGGACAGCAGAGTGACCATGAGCCAGCACTGTGCCCTCATGGCCAAGAAAGCCAATGGCATCCTGGGGTGTATCAGAAGGGGGGTGGTAGTAGGTCAAGAGAGGTTCTCCTCCCCCTCTACTCTGCCCTGGTGAGACCACATCTGGAATATTGTGTCCAGTTCTGGGCCCCTCAGTTCAAGAGGGACAGGGAACTGCTGGAGAGAGTCCAGTGCAGAGCCATGAAGATTATTAAGGGAATGGAGCACATCCCTGATGAGGAAAGGCTGAGGGAGCTGGGTCTCTTTAGCTTGGAAAAGAGGAGACTGAGTGGTGACTAATGTTTATAAATATGTGAAGGGTGAATGTCAGGAGGATGGAGCCACGCTCTTCCCTGTGACATCCAGTGATAGGACAAGGGGCAATGGGTTCAAGCTGGAACATAGGAGGTTCCACTTGAATATGAGAAAAAACTTCTTTACAGTGAGGGTGACAGAGCACTGGAACAGGCTGCCCGGAGAGGTTGTGGAGTCTCCTTCTCTGGAGACATTCAAAGCCTGTCTGGATGCGCTCCTGTGTGATCTGATCTAGGTGTTCCTGCTCCGGCAGGGGGATTGGACTAGATGATCTTTCGAGGTCCCTTCCAATCTCTAACATTCTGTGATTTCGTGATTCTGTGATTCCTAGGGCAATAAGAGTAACTGTCAGTGCTGTTGCTTCTTTTAGAAGGAATTGCTGAGGTTATAGAATCTGGAAGCTGGATACTTTCAAAGTTACTAAATGGTTAACCATCAGAGTGGTCTGTCAGAAGTAGCCCATTGAGACGGATGTTTATCATACTATGAGGTTTTATGTCACTTGTTTTTCTTCATCTCTATTAATTTAATTTAGTTCAGCTCTGAGGTGGGCCTCCATTACTGTTTTACAAGTATTACAGCCTTATCTTAAAATTTGTAACTCATTATAGCTCATCATTACTCATTTTTGTTACTCTTGCCCATTTGTCTGTTGCTAATTTGTCCTATCTTATACACTGAATTTTGGTTTTGCAGGATTTAGTCTGTACGCATGTTATTGGGCATGTGAAGTACTTGCTTCTAATGGGATTTACTACATCTCACTGAGGTTCTTCTTTTGGTTTCTCAGAGACTGGAATAACTGTAATATTAAGTTCATCACTGATGGCTCTGATTAGTCTTCATACCTGTCCATCCCTCACTTACATTAGAAGAATGTTTATTCTGAGTTCATTCTTTCTTCTTTTTAACATCATGTAATTCTTGATTTGCTAGTCATTTTGTACCATCAGTAAACTTCAGTTCAAGTGTTTCTTGGAGGCATTTTTTGCATTTATTTGTGGTTTGTAGGCTTTAATGTATAGTCATTTATTATCTAGTGCAGATTGTCTTAGCAGCCATCTGTCACTAAAATTCACAGTGGAGTGGCCCACTCATCTACACTTTCTTTCTCAGTGGGGTGCTTTTGGAAATCTCTCCCTGTATATGTACATGTCCCAGAGTGGCTTGCAGCGTCGCTTTTTCAATATAAGGTTGATGAGGCCACATTTATTTGCATCCATCAGAAATTTGCTTAAGGATATGCAATATCCCACTTTCTGGTCATATGCACTCAAATAGAACCTCTGGGTCCTTCAGGCAAGTAGCAAAAGAAAGGGGTTGTAAGCCCCTTCAACAACGAGTAGGAGAAGGACAGCACTTGTTCTGTATTTGACAGTGGAGTCCCTCGGATACATGTCCTCTTCCCCTAATCATGTCAGATCCAACTTGGGGCAAGGGGCGAGACAGAATTGGAGAGAAAAATCTGTTTTCCCTTTGTAATTCTAATGCTTTGTCCAAACAGTTACATACTGATATTTGTGGTATTTGGACTTTTTTTAGTGTTGGTATCATGAAAGATTCAAGTTATATCATCCATCATTTGTCAAGTGCCCTGGAACAGCTACAGCCCTGCAACTAGTCTGGAAGGGTTTCCAGAACAACCGCTTACCACAACAACCGCTTCCCACTCACATACTGCCAACACAAAAAATACTTTCTAGTAATTTAACACACTTAAAAGGGCAGTGCAAAAAGCCAAAAGGCACCAAGTTATATCTCTGATAGAGTGGTTTAAAATAGAAAACCACCCATGTAACAAAATATAGCTTAAACCAGAACACAAGGATTTCAGGATCACTAGAAACAGTAGAACCTAGCTGTCCTGCTCAACATTCTCTCCTTGATCTTTTGCATTTCAGAGTGCAAAAGCAAAATTTCCCATCCATTGCATATTGAAGTGTGGGATTCGTAGAGTACAGTTATGGAATCCACAGGACCATATGGTCTTTCAGTCCATACTTAGGCTAACAAAAGTTGAACACTTTGAGATTTGTACCATCAGCAATAGTTTCCAACTGCAGAAACACTCCTACCCAGTCACACAGTTCTGTAACCTTGTCAAGCTCCTTTTTTGAAGCTATGTAAACTCCTCAGCCTCTCCACCCAGCTGTGAAGAAAATTCCAAATAATCTCTTTTTTAGTAGTTAGAAGTGGTCAAAAAATACTATTTTATCTTTTAAGTGCTAGGATAAGGCTTTTATTATTTACTCTTTTTATTTTTTTCTCCAATGTTGCAACCACCAATTTCTGTCATATAATCTACACTTCCTCTGCCAGAGAAATCACCTAGTCTTTAAAAATTGAAACCTTTCTTGCTCTTTTCTATTACATGTTAATGCATAGTTTTCTGAAGAGAAAAAGACAGTGAAGCTCACAGAAAACTTAGGATAATTTGGATATAATTTGTCTATGTACAGAAACAAATACATAAAATAAGGCTACTGCTAGAAAGGCTTTCTTTATTTAATGAAACTAACTCAGAAGCATTTCTATATAAATGTTTTTCCCTTATAACTTCAAAAATTATAGCAAAGGAACTGGGAAGCTTCATCATTTCCCAAAATCCCTTTGAATTAACATGTTTATTTCGGAGAGAATGCAACACAAGAGGCAATACCATATAGCAGTATTTTTTGTTGCATGGCCATAAAGGAACTATAATCAAATGCCAACAACAACAACAACAGTAGCTTGTTTTTCAAAGAAGTGTATTTACTTACTAAACCACAGCAAACTGGGAACTTTCATGCTTACCTAACACATGATCTCTCTCCCTGTAGTCAGTCACCAGCTGCAGGTCTGATTGATCCTGATCAACCAAGTGATATAACATTTATCTGAGGCACCTGGGATTCTGGGATATGTAGTTCAGTAGCACCCACAATGCAACACATATAGATTGTCTGTATTTCCAGTAGTATTTGAGAATACTATTTTTTGGAGGCACTAGGTGAAAAATGGTGTTAGATTTTATGGGTTGCTGTAATACACATTTATGAGAAAAGTCACTAAACATTTTAAAATTAAGTATATTGAAGTATTTTGAACAGCATTCATGGAGGAATGCCTTTCCTAGTTATGATTTGACATTGTGTGAGGTGATACCAGAACAGAACACCTTAGGCCAGGGTGGCACAACACACATTTTCACTGTATTCCACACAACCTTCAAACAAGGAAATGACCATGAAACTGGAAGAAGTGAAGACCAGGGACAAGATGAGGGACAAAGAGAAGCCGATGAACAGTTTGTGAGGTTTGTGTTTTCAGTGTTTGATGCTTAGGCTGGCATTTATTTTGGCCACCAAATGGCAGAGTGAAATGGAAATAGGCAATAAATGATCCTTGTAGACAGACCTGGGAATCTAAGTATCAAGAGCAGGCATGCCCAGAGCAACCCACTTTGCAGACACCTGAGCAAGATGTGAGGCCACACATGCATAGCAGAAAAACAAATAGACCAAATCCAGAGTTAGAATTTTACAAACCTAACATATCCACAAATCATACAAAAGAAGCTGTAAAGAGGCATGAGACAATTAATCATAAGTAAATTAGATCCTAAAGGGGGAATACTAACCATTACTGTGAACTGATCTTTTTACCTAAGGAGCGTCATCAGCTAAAACAAGTTACATCTGATGCATCCTGATCAAGACAAAAGGCACTTAGTATATCTGCACAGCAGGGGTGAAGGTTACTTGGTCCTCTTTGTAAAATGAAACACTACAAAAAAAAAAAGTCTTTACATCTATACAGAGAGAGATCAGGTAAGTAAGTGAATTTAGAAGTGGAAAAGTAGAATGCTCTCAAGCTCTTGCTCACCTGTACCTAGACACATGATATTTTTACAGATATGGCCCCTATTGGGCCCTTAAGGGCAAAGCCAGCAGCATTGCCTCTAGCTTTATTGACAACCATGCCAGCAGGAGCTTAACCTCTATGGAAAGTTTTCAAAGCTCCCTATCTTCGTTTGTTTATGTGACTTTTTCAACTAATCTTTTAGACCCAGGACTTGATTATTTTAACTACAGTTGCTGAAGGAAACTCTATAATAGAAAGAAATAGTTGTTCAATGAGTGAAAGAATACCTTTTCATACTAAGGCGTAAGATGGCCTCACCTGAGAAATCCAAACAACTCTGGCCATAAGCTACAGAAAACACATTTCATTTGGGGATTTTCAGGCATGCAGATCTTTGGGTTTGTTTTTTAAAGTTCTGAAGTTATTTATGTAAAATAGCATCAGTTCTCAGATTTCCAGTAACTTCCAGAAACTCTGTGTGGCTTCAAGGTTGTAATGCCAGCTGTATGAATATTTAGGTTGCCTGGATCTGCAATTTTGTACATTTATATAGACACAATAAGGTCTTCCTTTGTATATCATACCACCTAGCTTCACTGATTACATTAACTACATTATTATCCACCAATATAAACACATCCCATTGGTTTTGCCTTAAGATATTTGTAGCAAAGCATTTGTACGATTCTGCATTTGGACTTGTTTGTGTTTTAATGACTACATAATGTTGCCTATACAATGTATGTTATACCATATTTGTCACTGGAAAACATTATCTGGGGAATGCAACAAATCACAAATTGCCACAAACCATGAAAGAAATACAGTGGTTTTCTTTTCAACTTTTACCTGTTTTTTTCCCAGAGATAGAGTCAATACTTTCAGTTTTTAATGGATCCAGATATGCTCAGCTGAGAAAGCTTTTCTTTCCTTTAAGCTGTGCCATCCCATTTCTCCCGTATGACTTTCACCTTTTCTAATTATAGTCTTAGTTGACTAGCACCATGAAGAACAACTGAAATCATTACAGGGCTGAGACTGTCCAGAACTGTAGGACTAGATTTAATTGATCCCTGAAATGCCTCTACACAAATGCGTGCAGCATGGGGAATAAGCAAGAGGAGTTAGAAATCCGTGTTCGGTCAGGAGATTATGACCTGGTGGCAATTACAGAGACATGGTGGGACAGCTCACATGACTGGAATGTAGCCATGGGTGGCTATACCCTTTTCAGGAAAGACAGGCCAGCAAGGCAATGGGGGGGAGTTGCTCTTTATGTGAAAGAACAACTTCAATGTATTGAGTACTGTCCAGGGGTGGGTGACGAGTGAGTTGAGAGCTTGTGGGTGAGAATTAAGGGACAGGCTGGCATGGGTGATACTGTCGTGGGTGTCTATTACAGGCCACCGGATCAGGACGAGGAAGTTGACGAGGCCTTCTACAGGCAGCTGGTAGCAGCCTCGCAGTCACAGGCCCTGGTTATTGTGGGGAATTTTAACTACCCTGATATTTGCTGGAAGGCCTACTCAGCCAGCCATCCGCAGTCCAGGAGGTTTCTCCAGTGCATTGATGATAACTTCCTGATGCATAC
>WKFP01014002.1:83191-109368 GCA_011057875.1 Pterocles orientalis | reverse complement strand
GGATGGAGTCTAGTTGGAGGCCTGTATCTAGTGGAGTCCCCCAGGGTTCGGTACTGGGACCTGTGCTGTTCAATATATTCATCAACGACTTGGATGAGGGAATAGAGTGCACCCTCAGCAAGTTTGCTGATGATACGAAACTCGGAGGAGTGGCTGACACGCCAGAAGGCTGTGCTTCCATCCAGCGAGACCTAGACAGGCTGGAGATTTGGGCGGGGAAAAATTTAATGCAATTTAACAAGAGCAAGTGTAGAGTCTTGCATCTGGGCAAGAACAACACCAGGTTCCAGTATAAGTTGGGTACTGACCTGTTGGAGTGTAGTGTAGGGGAGAGAGACCTGGGGGTCCTGGTGGACAGCAGGATGACCATGAGCCAGCACTGTGCCCTCGTGGCCAAGAAGGACAATGGCATCCTGGGGTGTATCAGAAGGGGGGTGGTCAGTAGGTCAAGAGAGGTTCTCCTCCCCCTCTACTCTGCCCTGGTGAGACCACATCTGGAATATTGTGTCCAGTTCTGGGCCCCTCAGTTCAGGAAGGACAGGGAACTGCTGGAAAGAGTCCAGCGCAGAGCCAGGAGGATGATTAAGGGAATGGAGCCTCTCCCTTATGAGGAAAGGCTGAGAGAGCTGGGTCTCTTTAGTCTGGAGAAGAGGAGACTGAGTGGTGACCTAACTAATGTTTATAAATATGTGAAGGGTGAGTGTCAGGAGGATGGAGCCAGGCTCTTCTCTGTGACATCCAGTGATAGGACAAGGGGCAATGGGCTCAAGCTGGAACATAGGAGGTTCCACTTGAATATGAGAAAAAACTTCTTTACAGTGAGGGTGACAGAGCACTGGAACAGGCTGCCCAGAGAGGTTGTGGAGTCTCCTTCTCTGGAGACATTCAAAGCCCACCTGGATGCGTTCCTGTGCGATCTGATCTAGGTGTTCCTGCTCCGGCAGGGGGATTGGACTAGATGATCTTTCGAGGTCCCTTCCAATCCCTAACATTCTGTGATTCTGTGTGATTCTGTGATGCAAATAGCATGATGTTATGATTCAGAGTTTGTTTACTAAAAACTGTGTTTATGCTTTCCTGGCTCTGCCATTGCATGCACAATGAGTTTGGCTAGTGCTATCAGGGATGATCCTGCATACGGTAGCTATGATAGTGACCAGGGTACCAGCTTCAGTGGAGGTATTTGTAACAGAAGCTATCTTCATAGTCAAACCATTTTGGTCACCTAATGTGACCTCCTGTTTAATCTAACCCCTTATTTAACAAGTCTGTAATTTTCATATAATACGTGATCTGGTGGGCAATCCTGTTTTTCATTCTCTGTAAAATATATTCTAAAAAAAGTTTAGAAAATTTGAGGGCAAGAAAAGAATAAAGTGATATGCTGTTTTTTTCCAATCTGGAAGGAGCTGACAGAACTTGTGTTCGGTACCTTCTCCCCCACAGGTGGCATAATTATAAATGATGCATAGGCAGGCAAGATGGGAGTTGTGAATTTCAAACATTTCTTTATGTGGAAATCATAATGTTTCATATTTCCTCTGTGGCTTGAAGGATGCAGAAACAGCACAACTGGAATGTATACTTTCTGATAAATGTTGGCCAAGTATATGTAGATAAGATACTGTAGCTTTTGTTCTCTTCCACTAGGACTGAAAAATGTCATTGTTACTTAAGTGTCAGCATCCTGATGCAAAACACAGAGGATGTGCTTCATACATCAGCACAATAAAGCAGGAAGCAATGCCAGCACTTTCTAGTTAGAGCAATTTAGAAAGCAGCGTTATATTTTCAGCTCAGTTAGCAAAACTGCTAAAGGATTTAAACTTAGAAAGGATGGGTTTATTGGCACAGGAAAGAATATAACTTTGTGCTCTCATCACAGTTTTCTACATCTCTGACTGAGGTTTTAGAATAGTTTGCTATGCAGTGTGCTTAAAAATACATTCCTCAGTTGAATGGAATGAGTAAACAAAATGAGCATACTTGTGCTTGGTATCAAAACTGTCACGTAACTATATCTGTAAAAAACAGTTTTGCCCGCCTTTCTACAAATGGCATCAAATTAGGTTTAAATTACAGAATTTAAATTGCTTGTACCATAAAATTAGGATTATCACAAATTCATGTATGCTATGAGTTGATAGCATAGCATGCATTTCTTTCAGTAAGTCTGATAAAGCCATTCCTGTTTAGCTTTTGTTTCAGGTTATTTGTTAAAGCTTAGGAAATGTCCCCACTAGCTGAGCCAGATGGGTATGCTTATTGAATGAGCTCCTGGTTAGCAAAACCCGATCCTTTGTTCAGAAATAGACTTAATTTTCTTACAATCACTTTTGGGCCTGATCCCATAACATTTCACCTTGGCGAACAAATGCACAAAAGTGAATGAGAGTATTTTTCATTAATTCAGTAGAGGAGATAGAAGGTGGGATGCATAAACTGTATCCCAAAGGATCTGGGCAACAAATAAAAATAATTTAATGTGAACTGATATTTTCAAAGTGTTTTTATAGTACTGAGTCTAACCACAATAATGAATGAATACACTTTACAAAAATACAGCTCCTACCTATTTTAACAAGCAGAATGAGGTGGTTGCATATAAAACTGTACAATGGGAGTTTTGTTAATACTTGTACTACCTTGTCTACTGTACTAACAAAATCAGCCTTTGGGGAAGCATCTTCTCAGAAGTTCCTATTTAATTTTCTCTTACCAGCGACAGCTTTGGCACTTGCACTTTAAGTCATTCATTCTGTAGTTAAACATTACATTTCTAAACTTTGGCATATTTTATGCATGTGTAGAAACTTCAAGTCTATGTTGCCTGTCAAATATTGCCAGTGTTTGAATATTGGAAGCCATTATTCTCAGTAATAATTATTGTGCACTGCCCTGTCACTGCCATTCTCCCATTGTCATGCCAAGATGTGAAATCAGCCTTAGCAGGAAAAAAGAGTTCAGGCTTTTAAGAAAAGTGTCTTGGTGTTCTTAATCACCTTTATTCTACAAATGAAAAATGAATGGTCAGTAAGTAACTTCATGTACTAAAACACTGAATATTCATTAAAGGTTAAATGTATTACAAGTTCTTCATTGTCATTACAGTCACAAGAACTACCTGGACATTTTCTGAAATCAAAGTATTTCATAGGATTACTTTTATCAGAAAGTCTCTCACATCTAATATTAATTTCTGACCAAAAAGTGGGAATGCCATTCTAGAGCGGTCAATAGCCGAACTGCTCAGGTAAGCTTCTATTCCAATGCATTATCTACTAACAAATAAATTTCCAGCTATCTAATTGCCCCCAGACAATTAAAAGCTCTCACCTTGGAGCAGCCATGAGCCTGACATGTTGTTTTCATGCAGGTTATAATTCAAATTCCTGATTGAGCACCATCACATCACCACTTGAATCTTCTTTAATCCAAATCAATACACCAAATTTACAGTATTTTTTTCCTCACAACTGAAGATTGCTGTGCAGTTATTCTACTTTTACTTTCCAGAATTTCACAGAATCCTTCCTGTGAAATGTTTTTCATTCTCACTGAATTTTCAACTTGTTTATGTTTTTGTAGACTGGTGTCCCACCTGGAAAAATATTGCAGCTGAAGCCTCAACTTGCTTAGACTGTCAGACTAACTACTGCCTAGGCTGTTAAGCCTTAAATACAGCAGCAATTTTATATATGGGTTCAGCAAAATACTTAAGAAATTCAGTTAAAGATGAGCATTCATGTCAGTAATTTTTGGACTCAGCTCAAATGTTTAGCATTAATTAGGTATTGTCAGAGCTGACAGTATTTTAGCAAGCACTATTCACAGGAATATTAAATTCCTATTACAACCAAAAATCACACCAGCTGCAAGTTTTCCCCCCAAAACAAGCTCTGTCTTGTCACTCTCAAGACTAAAACAGAAAAGGCTAGAAAGGTTCGGAAGAACTTAAACTCTTATTTTCTCGGAACATCAGCATGTATAATGGCTTCTAATGAATAAATTTCTAAAATTTTTAGTTGTCATAGTGTTGCATATAATATATATGTCTAAATCAGGCTGCAAGATAGGCAGAAAGAACCATTGCTGTCAACTGATGAATGTACCCCAGCAAATTGTTTTAAGCATTCCTTTCCCATGGTTCAACATAATCCAAACCAAGATGTGCAAAGATTTCTTCCTCACTTCCAGCTTTGAGAAAGATCCTCTGTGAAAGAATTAAAAAAAAAAGGAAGTCAATAAGGACATTAGAGGGACAATTCAATTGATGTTTTTTGCTTTTAAAATGAGTTAATTTTTGACAGTTCTACCCATTTTATCCTCTACAGAATAAACTGTCTTTATCAGTGTGCTGACCTTGAAATGTGAAAGCAAGTTAAAAAAAAATTTTAATGTTGCTTGATACTTTCAGTTCTAATGGCTAGTTTACAACTCTTTCTTTTGATTTACTTTTTCAAGTATTAGGACTAGAACTCACATAAACTCACTCATACATTTCCCTTCGAAGAGGGTTAATAGCTTGACTTTCTTAATAAAATAATGGGGTTTTTAAAATTAATATAATAATGTTCTCTGTAAATGCATTTGAGCTGATTCAGTGGTTACACTAATTATGTATATAGCCAAGCATTAAAAGCATCAAAGCTTTCCAAATTTCTAATACTCACAAAAGGCTTATCTGAAAATACAAAATATTCCATCTGGAAAAGCAAGATGAAAATGAGAGATCAACAACTGCAGTTGTTTTTCTTACACACACACGCACACATACTCTCACACTCTCCTAAGTTTTACAGTAAAAATCAGTTTTGTTTTTTCATACCTGTGCTACTGATAATGCAGGACAATATTCTTGCACAGGAACCCCCGACAAGCTCTACCTTTCCAGAAATGACTGATATAGTAAAGTACATAGTCTTGTGCGTTCCTTTCATCACTGAAGCACAATATTAATTTTAAAAAATGCTGAGGCAAATGAATATTAAAACAGTGAAACCTCACCGTTGAGACAAGTTTGGAAGAAAGAAAGAACTAATTTCTATGGAAAAAAAATACTCAATATTTCAGCAATTCCTGAATCATTTGAAGTTAAGTCTCAGCCAGTGTTCCACGCTGAACAACCTCAGACTCCAGTGTCATGAAAATTCCAGGGTTAAGGTTTCATAATCTTCTAGATTTACTTTCTACTGTGAAAGAGGAGAAGCTATCTAGAGAACCACCCACTGATGAATTCCACTTTGTTGGGAAAATCTCTGACTACCATAAAGTTCAGGAACACTTGTGTCGGCACTTTGTTTTCTCAGCTGCCAAGCACTGCCTCCAGGAGGGCTACACTGTCTGGCATACCCATGAGAATGTGTCAGGAAGAGGAGTCCATAACTAGATCAGAGCAGGCCCATGGTATGGTAGAACAACTTCTGGCATTAGAGATTAACAATTTTTCCTTCTCTTTCCTCTGTGTTCTCTCCTTGCTCTCCTTCACCCTCTGATCTGGATGGTGCTTCCCTGCCTCTTACTCCCATTGAGATCACATAACTCAAGGGACTCAGAAAGCAGCAGGCAGGCAGGTTACTGGAACAGCTAGATCCTGCTTCTGGTTACTGATACTTCACTCTTTCTTCTTTCAACCTCCCTGTTACTTATCAGTCAGCAAAGAAGATTAACACTGGTAGCAAAGACTTGGGGACGCAGCTTTGTCAAGCTCTATGGCACCAGAGCATGTGAAGGCTGCATAACGCCGTCTAAGCTGCTGCATCAATGGAAGGAAAGTAGAAAGAACAATAAGCCAGAAAAAATAAGCAAAACCACTATGTTCTCGACCAGTCCCATTCTTTCCAGTGCCTGATCTGTATCTCAGTCCTGTTGGGAACCACAGTTTTGCCAAGGCATAATGAAGAACTGAAACCCTGAAGTGAATTGTCAGCTGGACTCAAACTTCGCTGGGGATTCAGCCAAATCAGAAACCTGTTCCCATTTAATTGTAAGGGTATTTGAAATTTGAAATTCTAAGTACAGCTCTACAGAAAAGGCCCATCTTTCATTGACACTGTTCAGCTCCAACAGCCAGAGCAGTCAAGCTGGCAACTTTCCTAACCGCTATTTTTCAAAGCCATAAAGTAGAATGAAAGCTAGAAAGGTTATGGAGACTAAATTGAACGGTAGAGGTTAGATGCTCCCGAGTGAATAGAGACAGAGGCCATCAGTGTTCCTTTGAGCTTGGTAGGACAGAAGGGACAGAATACAAGGTTCCAATTCTGCTCTTCCAGAGTTCCCAATCAGTAAAGTAGGTATCTGAAGGCAGTTCTGGCTGATATCCTCTTGAATCCATCCAAAGTTACTAAGTCATTTATCTTTCTTAGCAAATTACTGCTATACAGTGAGGTCATATGGAACATTTTCACTATTTTATTTAGAGACAGTTCGTCTTTAACTAGGCAAATAATTAGAGTCAATGGTAATTATGCCAACATGAAGTTATATAAGTGTTCTGTGTTATTCATAAAAATCAAACACTTTTAAAATTGTATCTGTTTCTGTACTGTCCTGTAGCAATGAGTATAGTGCAACCTTCACAAATAGTGTCTTGCCATGCTCAGAAGCTACTTATTATATTAACTTTTCAATATTTATATTCCCCAGATCTGCATTTGTAGAATTGTTGTGTGTCAATTACACTGTACTACAGACCCAAACCAAACCCACTGGAATTAAGTCTTTCCCACTGAGGTCAGTGGACATTGTATTAAACTCTACTATAAAGGCATTGCTTTCAGGCAGTGATACATTCCACGTGGATCACAGATTTGTTACCAGAGTGCACAGTGAAATTGCTTAACAAGGTATATGAAGCTGTTTTCACTTTTCCATAATGAATTCAGTTTAAATGAGATAATTTTCATATTCAAACACACCGTATCAGAAATTTGAAATAATAATTTTGCCCATTGCTTCAGGGATTTTATTATTATTTGCTTTAATCAAATCAGGACAAACATGGTACGGCTTTTTGCTTTGACACCTGCAGTGTAAAAAGTCTCCTGTTTTCTAAGGTGTTTTATCCTCCACTATGAAGTTCTGAGCCTGTGAATATTTAGACTCTGAGACAGTGCCCCAGACAGCTGCAGAATATTGCTGGAGCAGAAAAAGCTGAAAACAATCACATATTCATAACAAACTGACAGTTCAAAGTTGTGTCTGCAATAGCAAAGATTGCTTATAAAGCATAGACAAATAATATTCCTTTTTCTCCTAAGATCAAATGTCAGGTTCTGGAAAAAAAAGGAACCTATGAAAAACACTGACCAGGCAAAACTGATCCTTTTTCACATAGACAGGACTAGAAAAAATGGTAGAAAACAAGATATTGAACAGAATAAAAGAAAGAGAGAGAAGATATTGACAACTGTCCATCAGGTAACAATACTAGGGATATTTCTTTCCTAGAGCATGTCCTGGGAGGACAGGATTTTAGGGCTTTTGTTTTCCTTTTTCTTTTATGATTATTAAGAACAAGAAAGGGTAATTCATACACACACATTACTGCAAAAAAAAAGTAAAACAAAAAAAAAAGAACTTACACTTGTAGACAGATGTTATAGATACACCTTAATAGAAGCTCTTCATAACTCTGGGACCTCAAATTGCATCCCATTTCTTTTGTGCTGTCACTTTATGTTTTTCTTCAAGCAAAACTCATTTAATTTGCTTGACAGGGAAAATTTCTAATACAAAATATCTGATGCTGAATACCATTCTCAGTAGCTACAAGCCATGTTTCTAAATGAATCTCTAGCTGATATCTGCCAACCGCTTTAGCAATGTATTATTAACGTTAATCATAACTTATGATTTTGCTTCTTTGTCAATCTATGCAGAGCTTATACAGTGATGCAAATTTGATTATTGAATTCACTACTTTCTTCCTTTTTTCTTTTCTTTTTCTCAAAAGAAGGAACTGCTTGCCTCATTGTGAGTTTTTTCAGCTTCTTACTAATATTCAGCAGATCCAAGACATGCCCAATCAACATCAATCAAACTTACAAAAACCAATGCTCTGGAGCAGCTGGTATCACTCTGCTCTTATCCCATTTAATCAATTTTGTTATTTCGATGGATGCAAATATTACTTTAGTGGTCGTAAACATGACCATTGTAGAATGTACATTAGACACCTAACGTAGAACAGCTGCCATCCAAATGTTTTCTTATGTGAACTGCTACCTCTTATTTCTCATTTGGGCATTAAAGATCAATAATACTTTTGATGAAAGAGAACTAGAGAGTGAAGGCATAGAGCTAGCAATGCTTGATGATATCCTAACTAGCACTGACGAAGTTCAAACAGATGTTGTACTACTATTGTCACTTGTTTTCATCTTACATTGTAACACGATGAAGCCAGGAAAACAAAACCATTACTCAATAAAGCAGAATTCTATTTTTAGTTATATAAAGCAGCACTGAACAACAGCACGTTTCTTTTGGGGAGCAGATGTTGATTTTACTGATTTTGTATATACATCATTTAAATAATCAGAAAAATAATGCACTGGAAACTACCCCAGACTCCTTTTTCTCTTCCATTTTTGGAGTACCTCCATGTGTCTCTTTAACTTACTTCTTCAGTAGTTCAACACAAATAGGCTGACCCTATGCATCAAGATAGAAAACCTTAAAATATGATTAGCAATTTGTCCACTAAAGACATAGAAGGAAAGATCCCAAGAAATTAGAGATTACTAAAAGTCACTGTGCGTAAATTCTTGATTGTCATAACACAAAAAATCTTGCTATTATACGAAAAATTAGGTTACTGGATACCTACTGTTCATGTATTAAGCAACCTGTACTTTCAGTGAGCTTAGATAAATTCTTGAGGCTGTTGAAATGAAACTGTACTGCTCAGACACTCAGCCTGCACTTGCCTCTACTGTGGCTATCCATCTTCCTTTCCACTGTTTGGTCAGGAAGGAAAAATACTTCAGTGGTAGCAACCTCCTGACACTGCATTGAACAAAACAATACTTTGCTGAGATTGCTCACTCAGGAGACATAGAAGCTGTTGCTCTGCCCGCAACTGCTCTGACAGCTTTGTGTACACAAAGTTCCTGAAACCAAGTCTACTCATGTTCTCCATCAGTATTTAGCCTTCTGAAAGGCATACATTTAATCAGATTCCAAGTAGACTGATATCCATCCTGCTGTTTATAACCAAAGAGCTTAGTAACAATAGTGTGTTTCAAAATACCAAACTGAGTAATCTATTTTAATTGAGTAATACTGTAAAAAACTCAGCCTTTCACCACGGCATTTCATTACTATTTTCCCCATCTCAAGGTGAACTTAGGAAGTTAGTTTGGACGCAAACACCTCTAAATAAAAGCCAGTAGGACCACATAGACAGTATAATTGATGAAATGAGATTTAATGGTTCTGAACCAGCAGAATCTGCTGGAGAGAAAAGTGCTCCAGGTTTGTACGTGCAACGTATGTACATGTGCAAGCCACTGTTCTGAAGATGAGATACATGGTGGAAATTTGATAAATTTATTTCTTTAAATACTTATCATGCTCGGTATTAGCTAAGAAACTAGAATTAACTATTAAGTTTCCTAGACAATTACTGTCTTAACTCTACTTTATACGTTATTTCAGCTTTATTCCTGAATAAGTCATAGCAAAATTGTGCCCTTTCAAAGACCAAAGAATTTCTGCTGTATCCCATTTTTTCTGCTCTTTTCCTAGTGCTGATTTTTATTTGCTTTACAGCTGTAATTCAGAAAGAATGCAGTCATACTCCAGTGGATTTCATTATCCTTTGGAAAACTATGACATTGCGTAGGAGGCACCCTCCCTACTTTTGCAAAAGACCCTGAAGGGCCATAGTCATTAAGGTCTGTCTGGAGTCCTGACATAGTGTTTCATCAAATGAATTGGGCAGGGCAGGGGTGGAGGGGAACAGACAACACAGAATATTGCCAACAGTATCTTGTTAACGAATTACAAAACTGTTTGATACAGCTCTGCTTCTAGACAAGTATCTGGGAATGTCATTAAGATATACATTTATTTTAACCTTTTCTTTGTATCCTGATGATGTTGCATGTTTTAAAATGGCCAACTCTTAGATAAGGATAGTCAGGGATCTCCTCATTTAGTTTTGGTCTTCTCTCACTGATTTTTATATTTGTGTTTCACACGTAACATTTATTCACATCTGTTTAAATAGCATAATATTTGTTCTCCTTTTAAAATTTATTAAAATGGAGATATAATGGAAATATCATCATATCTAACTTTGTAGTATTTCCAGTATACTGAATAGTAAACACCAAGCAGACTAAATTCTCATCGCTTTACATGTCTGGAATTACTGCAGTGGCAGTGAGCATGATAATGGTAAATGAACAACAGAAGAGCATGGGCTGTCATTTGCAAACTTGGAACTTACCTGTTCATTGTGCTTGGAAAAATGAGTTTTGTGGGTAAAGTCAATTGTAGGTGAATGATGGTAAAAACAGAATTTGGTTAATTAGTCATAGTAAAAGATACCACAAAGCTCCTTAAATGTATGTTACATGTTATTTCTCACTTTATTGACATCTTTACATGTCATCACTTATGCCAATTAAAGATTTTTAATTAAAGATACTTGGGACCAACACAGAGCTGATGCTACTTAGATTGCTTGCAAAAGCTTATGAGATGTTAAAGCACTTCTCTAGATACAAAAGGCCACTGCATTCACTGAAGTAGCGCACAGTAATACAAAAGACCTACAATTCACAGAATATGCTAAGATAGTTTATTAAATTAAAAGTGCAAAGCTATTAAACTGCTAACACTCCCTTTCTCTCTGATCCCATTTGCTCAAGTAACATTTGTACCCTGTAAAAAATATAAATAGCTCTCAATTAAACTGATAAAATGAGCTTACAGCAAGAATTGTGAAGGCAGAAGCATAAGTAATCCATCAAATAGCAAACATTTTCCACATGATTAACAGTGGAATTGTTCACACATGTTCACCTGACCTGAGCGTTACCCTATCTGTTCTCTGACACTGGGCCGCTTTTGCTAGAACATCTATCGACGCACCAACACTGGACACAGGCTGCACCAATAATGCAGAAACTTTTAGGAAGATGCTACTTTTAATAAATCAGCTTTTTATAGTGTATACCTTACAATGTGGGTATGATTTTTTATTTTCAGATTATATTGACCTAAGCTCCTGCACACTGTGAAGAAATATTCAGCTAATGAGGGCATTTGATCATTGCATCAAAAACATCAACACAATCATGTGTCCACATAACCATACATTGAATTATTTTTGTTGTAACACTTCCTGCAATTTTTAGACTGACTGCAGCTATCTTCTGTACTTGATGTTCATATTTTACTGAGTTCAGAGCAAGATTCTGACAATAAATGGGTATAGCATTAAATGTTTTATCATCTCTGAAAATGTTAGAAATCATAATTAGAAATGAAATAAACACGTTGGAATAGGTGTAAACAACTGTCACTTTTATGGGTAAATTTTTATAAATGCTAAAACAAATGTTAAGTGAAATTTTTCTAAAAAGGTAGCAGTAGTACATAAAATTGTTTCTTGTTACATGATTATTAAATACAATATGTGACAAAGGCCTCAAGCAGCCTTTTCTAACCCACCAGAGACCGAGGAGAGAAGAAACGGACATTTGAAAGCTTGAGCTATTCACTTTTTCATTTATTTTATGATCAGAATTGAAAAGAAAAGAGGTTTCTGGCTTACACGACAAAATTCTTTAAAAACAGAAATGAAATATGCCTGGAAGGTAAGGGGAAAAAGCGGAACAAAGAAGCAAGAAAGCAAACAACATGTTGTTATCTGAGCTGTTAAAATTTTGAAAAAAAAATTACATTAGAAAACCATGCATCTTTCTGGCTCAGTTTTATATGAAGAAGTTCATATAATTCAATTCAATTCTTCTGCATGGATTTTGTCAACTGGAAAAGTCCTTAGGCATACACCTAATGTTTTATATCAATATAATTCCAGTTTCTTCCTATTTTCATATAATCACAGAATCACAGAATGGTTTGGGTTGGAAAGGACCTTAAAGATCATCAAGTTCCAACCCCCCTGCCATGGGCAGGGACACCCTCCACTAGACCAGGTTGCTCAAAGCCTCATCCAGCCTGGCCTTGAACACCTCCAGGGATGGGGCATCCACAACTTCCCTGGGCAACCTGTTCCAGTATCTCACCACCCTCACAGTGAAAAATTTCTTCCTAATATCTAGTCTAAATTTACCCTCTTTTAGCTTATACCCATTACCCCCTGTACTATCACTACACTCCCTGATAAAGAGTGCCTCCCCATCTCTCCTGTAGCCCCCTTCAGGTACTGGAAGGCTGCTATTAAGTCTCCTCGGAGCCTTCTCTTCACCAGGCCGAACAACCCCAACTCTTTCAGCCTGTCCTCATAGGGGAGGGGCTCCAGCCCTCTGATTAATTTTGTGGCTCTCCTCTGGACTCTCTCCAACAGGTCCATGTCTTTTTTATGTTGGAGGCCCCACATCTGAACACAGTACTCCAGGTGGGGTCTCATGAGAGCAAAGTAGAGGGCGAGAATCACTTCCTTTGACCTGCTGCTAATGCTTCTTTTGATGCAGCCCAGGACACGGTTGGCTTTCTGGGCTGCAAGCGCACACTGCCGGCTCATGTTCGGCTTCTCGTCCACCAGTACCCCCAAGTCCTTCTCCTCAGAGCTGCTCTCTATCCATTCTCTGCCCAGCCTGTATTTGTGCTTGGGATTGCCTCGACCCACATGCAGGAACTTGCACTTGGCCTTGTTAAATTTCATGAGGTTTGCATTGGCCCACCTCTCCAGCCTGTCAAGGTCCCTCTGGATGGCATCCCTTCCCTTCAGCGTGTCAACCACACCACACAGCTTGATGTCATCGGCAAACTTGCTGAGGGTGCACTCAGCCTCTCTGTCCATGTCTCCAACAAAGATGTTAAACAACACTGGTCCCAGTACCGACCCTTGCGGAACACCACTTGTCACCGGTCTCCACTTGGACATTGAGCCATTGACCACCACTCTTTGAGTGCGGCCATCTAGCCAGTTCCTTATCCAGCGAGCGGTCCTTCCATCAAATCCATGTCCCTCCAACTTAGAGACAAGGATGTCATGTGGGACTGTGTCAAAGGCTTTGCACAAGTCCACGTAGATTATGTCAGTTGCCGTTCTTCTATCCACCAGCACCGTGGCGCTGTCTTAGAAGGCCACCAAATTTGTCAGGCACGATTTTCCCTTGGTTCAACAGTTAAATGTTAGATCCTGTGACTGACAGTACACAATTCAGTAAGAAGAGAAAAAGTAAATTTTCAGTGTAAAATTAAAGACAGTCTAATGCTATGGGCTTTTTCATTTGTCTATAGTGAGCTGCATGGATTTCTGGTGAACTTTAGCAAACAAGCCTTATGAAATCACACAGGTTCTCTGCTGCTTTTGACCTGAGAAGCTTGCTCTGCCTCAGTAGCCTGAATATCTCTATTAGCTCACAATCAAAAGAAAACTTGGAAGTACAAAGGTCACAGAAAAGTCAATCTCTGGCAAGGAAAGCATATTTTTCAAACAAAAAGTCAAGTTCTAAGGCCAATCCTTGAATGCAATGAATGCAGATGTCTAGGAATTCTTGGATATGATATGTTCAAGGACCACTGTCAAAGAAACAGAGTCAGGAAAGCCCAAGAGAAGACAAGACAGACAGGGAGAACATATGTTCTGTTTCAGCTACACACATCTTCTCTCAGAAAGGTCACTCAGAAGAGAGGTAATCAGGTTACACAGACTGATTGACGAAAAATTATCCAAACTCACTCCATGGCACAACTAGTCGGATGTTTTATTTATTGACAATTAAGTTATTGCAAGTTCTGAAACAAACACTTTGAGTTGATTATATTCTTGATGCCCATCAAATTCAATTAAGTTTATCCTGGAATCATAAGTATGGAGAAGCTAATAACATTTTCTAAAAATAAGTAAAAAATGAAACAGGAGAGGACAAAAAGGAGGATGTCACTAACAGACTAGTAAAAGACAAAAAAACAGGATGGAGGAGACTTACAGAGTGATTGACTTGACATGATGTCCTAATGGTGCCTCTTGTGCTAACACTTCTTACAATACTGAACATGCTAATGAGCCTCTGCAGTTCAGCACTTTCATGCAGTAAATGCGTGCAACACATATAACAAGCCAGGGAGACAATATTGAAGAAAATATTGAAAAAAAATTTCAGTGGAATTTTAGTTCAGACATTTATTAACTGGTTTTTTTTGGGTAGATGTTAACTCAGACTAAAATCTCTAATAAAATGACTCATAACATTTTATTCCAATCAAATTTACAGAATCATACAATAAATTTACTCCAACCACTAACCAGCCACAAAGCAAGAATGAAAGGGCACCTAGAATAGAAAGTAACGGAAAGAAAATGTGAGGGAAAGCAATAGTCTAGCTAAACTTCTTTGGGTCTTACTAAAGCCCTGCAGCAAACTGCATAAAACAGATTCACCTGTTTTTGTTTTATCTTAATGGATTTCTGACAGAGTGTTTTTCTGAGAGGAAGATGCAGGCAGTGCCTGCAAAGTGACTCAGCAAAAACAGCAGTTGCAAGGGGGGTGAGGAAGGATGTTGCAAACTTTAAGTGTTTCAATCATTTCCTGTTCAAAACTTGTTTACTCGCAAAAATATATTCCCATTATCAAAAGCAATCACTTTCTGGAGTGATTTCTTACACACAGAAATTGTGTAATAACTGGGCAAGCTAATAGGTCTGAAAGGTATAAGCCACAAGGTTTGAAAAAACCTATGAGAAAATGCATGGTAACTCTCCATAGCAATAGAAAGGAACAGATTTCAAATAAAAGAAGCATTTTGCTGAGGTTATTAGCATGCGCTTGTGTCTATATTTGAATTCACTAAACTAAAGACATGCAATATTACTCGATTAGTACAATTTACAACAATACAAGAGATGTGAGCAAAAGCTAGCCTCTCTCAAGTATATTTCTTTAAAATCTTTCCTGGATATCTAGCTCCATGCCATTTTCTGCTCTTACCGTGTAGGATATGAGTCGTTGAGCATCACCTTAACCAAGACAGTGGGCTGTAATTTTATTTTGTATTCTGTAGTTCAAAATGGAATATCTGTGACAGTATGTAGATGTTTTTACTAAAATAACTAACAGGAGCCCAGTGCTGCCATTAACACTTAAAATTTATTGACTTTAGTAACGGAATTTGGTAATATCAGTGTTTACCCACAGGGGCTACGACACTATTTTCTTTCAACACCTGGATGTGCACCTCTTCAATTGATGTATTTATGGCCATCAATAAACGGGTGCAGCCACTGCACCAGGATTTCCATTTGTTGCATTCTGCCATGCAGGCTACCTTCATCATTGCAACCAGCTCCAGTCCCTCTTTATTGACTGGTAACAACCACGATGAAGACATACTTTGCAAACACTGATCGGGAAGGTAACTATTTTGTCTTCCTTCTTTATGATACTGTTAACTTTACAAGAATTAATGTAGTATATCTTTGGTGGAAAACATAAATCTGCTCAGAGCAGATTCAGCATAGCAAACAGCTCTGCAATTTTACACCAGTTACAGACCCAGAATTGTATCAAGAAACTGCAGAGAAAGTGTTATGGAAGATCCACAAGTTCCTTTAGTACATTGAGTGATATGAGGCTGAGTGACCTCAATCTACAATGAAAGTACGGGAATAGACTGTAACATCAATCCTTAAAATGGTGGCTACAGCTCTGAAATCATTAGCTGACTCATTAAGGTAGACAAAGCTCTAACAAGAATCGCTGTAATCAGTAACTTTCACAGTGAGCTAAATAATTTTATGGAGAGTGAGGGGATACAGGAAGGGAAAAAAAAAAGTACAGGTAAAGCAATTTCCAGATAAAAATGCATGCAATCCTGTCATTGTATGAGGTTTTGAAGAACTGTTTTGAATTATTATCTTGTGTAGTATGAACACTGCCAGAAAATAAAATGGAAAAAATGAAACTTCTCCCTGGTCCTGAAATTCACGCTTGCTAGCTAGCCTGAGAGGGACAGCATCTTAATTCCACCACTAGTCAGTGAGACAGTCTCAGAATAAGATACTGTTTGATAAAAGAATGACAGAACCAAGCTCTAAGGAGCTGTGTAGTAATTACCCATTAGTATATTTTATTCCGAGTAGTATTTATCTTCATTATGGTCAACACATATTTTTATATTTTGTGGATTGCTATAATATCTGAGCATCTGTCTTCTTGTATGTTCCTAAACAATATGGCTAACAACTTTGAGGTCTTATTCCTTCCTTGTGTTTCCCAATTATTTTTTTTTGAGAGGTTTTCTTCCACAACTGGAAGTTGGTGATTGTTACTTTGCTTGTAATTAGACATTTTGGTAAATATCTATGCTATGTTTATGAATGAGACGATCAACAGTACAATTTAATGATAATTATAGAACATAAATGCTGAAGCACTAATTGTGCTAGAAATGGGATATATTTCATCAAGTTCAATAACAACATTCCACAACATTTTGTAAACACCGTGCATTTTCCCCTTGACGGTATCTTAGAGGTTTTCAGTAGCAAATAAACTGAAGTGCCTCTGACATAATATTATGTTCAAATGTAATTTTCATGTTTAACTGGTATTTTCTGTAGTAATATTCACATCACCCTGCCTGCTTAAAAATAAAACCTAATCTGTTCCTAATCCAGCTACAAATAAGATGATAAATAAATCAGAGAGAAAAAAACGACTCTTTGAAATGACATTATAACAAACCATGATTGAAAAAGCAGTATTCCAGCATTACCCATTGACTCAATACCCTCAGGCAAAATCACATGTAATAGTATTGACGCAAAGTAGTGCAGTGGAATTTATTGTAATAATTCTGGGCATGAATAATTTTTTGAAAGCAATAGAAGCTGGAATCACAAATTCTCATTTCATTTTATGACTGGATATGTCCTGTGCTTTTATCAGAAATACATACTTGAATGTTTTTCATACAACTATTCTCTAATTCTAGTTATAGATTTATTTGTATTGAATTTCTGAACAATAAAAAGTAGATTAACTGAGTAAAATACAATACAATAAGGCTAATAGTAGGATATTCTAGGTAGTTACACTATTAACTATTTCACAACATGGAGTAACGGAATATCTTCAGGCTTTCTACATGCCACATACTTACTCCAAGTAGCTTTGATGAAGAAGGAAGAAAAAGACCAGTGCTGAAGAGGTGACACTTTAAAAATTAAAATATTAAAAAACATTAATATTACCCGTTGACTTAACTGAACAAACACTTTTTTCTTTGCTAAAATTTAGTTTGTAAACAAGAGCATGCTGTGCATAAAATGGAACAATTCTCTGTTTAAAATGACAAATGTGTGGTTATTTTGTTGCAAAACACTACATAGTTATGCATCCAATCTCCCACTACAATTTTAATAATTAAAAACATTCCACAATGAATAAAGAGTATAATACATTACCATCCAGACTACAGGATGTTTTCATGTTTGGGCACACAAAGTAAATAGAAACTACAAACTTCCTATCTGACAACCCAGGCAAAAAATTTAACACGTAAAATAGCACATTGTTGTAAAGAAAAAGAGAACAAAAACTTATTGCCTTCTCCAACAGTGTGTCCTAACATAAAGTCCTTAAAAATATTAACAGGGATTACTTCCTCTTCATCTTAGATACACTTGCTTTAAGTCTACGTTATTTATAGCAGCTTTATCTTGTCTAACACTGTTAGGTTGGGTTATTGTATTTTTCTTCTTAAAGCTTCATATGAATGAATGAGACAAGAAAAATCCAATGTCCTGGATTTTATGAAACACAGTTTAGTGTAATCCATATGGATTTATTATTTAAAAAAAAAATGAAAAACAAAAAATTTCAAAATAGCATTGTTGAGATTGCAAAATCAAAGACCTGCAATTTAAGAAATCCCATAATATGGCTGATCGCATTTTAACCTTAATTCAGTTTTCCTATGTATATGCATAGAGACTTCTTTCATTTCAAAGAAATACTGCTTCCTTCAATTCCTGTAACATAATTAGGGTTCTTTCTCTGGGCAGGAAATGTACTGTGCCACAGGGCTAATAAATATTTGCTGACAGCACTGACAACAGGGTTGCAGGCCAATGCGGGATCAATCAGTTTTAGCATGTTGAGTTTATACAATCTGTATCTGTTCCAGCTCCTTCTCTTCCCTACTTTCCTATACTAAGTTGTAGACTTGATCTCTCCTCTCGGATTTCTAATGAAACTTCAGGCTCCACTCATGTAATATTCAGAGTAAGTGAGACAAACACAGTTTACTCAGTTATTTGGGGCAATTGAAAGTTTACGCATATCTTGTTGCCAGTTTAGAGCATTAGCCTGGTAAATTTATTTTTTAATCCATCAAACTTCCACTCATATCTCTCCCCTGATCACTCTCCCCTGAGTGATATGAGGCATATCACTCATGCCTCTTTTCAACTCAGTGTCTTCAACCAACCCAGATTGTTTTTCACAATGCAGCTGCTAATCAAATCTACCTTTTCCATTTGCCATTGCTCCTTGTTCAGCCACTCTGCACTTCCTTACCAAATACGTACATCCACCATAGACTTCCCATTCTCATTCCCACTCTATACCCCATTTTCCTCTCTGGCCCTTGCCTCTTTCCTTTTCCAGCTTTCTCTCTACCCAACTTCTTCTCAATTAATTTATTTTTTCTTTTATCAGAAAATCTGAGATTACGTTACCTGCACTACATTCAATAACTTATTGATATACTGATATATACACTGATTGAATAAGTGAATTAAAACATTTGAAAATTGTTAGCTCTGTACTGACTTAGAAATTAAAACAAACTGTTTCACTGAACTGTTCAGAAAACACTCTAAACAAAGGAAACAATTAGGTACATTTATCTTTGTGTTAGATGTACAGCTTGCTGTTACAAAGGCTTTAAATTTAGCTACATATATATACAAATTACACACAGATTTTGTAAAAATGAACAATCATACGCTGTATGTGAAACACTGAAACTGCTAAGAGATCACTGGGGAGAAACACACTTTGGAAGAAAGTGCATAATCATTTTTTAATTTACCAAGAGGTAAGAAAAGTAAATTATGTTAATTCTTAATTTTTAAAAACAGACCAGGTGCAGAGAGAACAAATCCCCCAAATCATCTATGCAATTTCCACTTTCCTGAGAGAGAGCAAGAAGAACGTGAACATAAATGAAAGTATGTGCATCTGTTTACAATGACTCAGTGTTTAATTGTAGTAATGATTGTGTGAACAACTGATCACACTGGAAATCAATATTATAAACTTTGTATCTTTATGTTTACTTTAGCTTAAATCCAGTCATTACTGCAGACATCTAAAGCAAACTCTACAGCTGCAGCATGTTTAATTCATCAAGATGTTCTCAAGGCTGACTGTCTCACTGTTATAACTTCATAATTTTAAAGGAGCATCTGCCAAAATAAGACCATAACATCCAGTTTTCGAAGAATCATAAAAATGTCTTTTTAACTGTGCAAGTAAACTTCTGCGTCTTTTTTTCAGCGAAAGCTAGTGTAAACATTCTCAGAGACACAAGGAGACTGATTTTGAGACTATAACAAATACACAGTTAAACACGTGAATATTACACACCTTTATGTAATAAAATGAGAGTATGGAATCGCAGACAATTCTTTGTCTCAATGATACATGTTTTTGAGGAATAATGTATTGGGTAGTGACAGAAAAGAGTCAATGCTTGGACAACAAATCTGGTGGTTTTTGTGGAGTTTTTTATTACCTTTCAAAAAAATGCTGTGAAGTGCAGGTAAAAGCCCAGCCATCTACAACCAGTCTGGCTTCCTCAGAGTTATTTTGATCCTCTAAGCTAAGTGACCATACAAACCTAACTTTTCCCACCAATGTCACTATCAGGTTAGACTTATTTCAAAATAAAAGTTACTGGCAAAGTGGCATGCCAGCAGCACATATTTAGACTCAGCCAGAGAAAAACTTGAATGTCATGGGGGAGGCTAGAAGTTCAAGTATGTTGCCAGGCATGACTGCATGAGCTGCCTGCTGCAAACACTGTGGGTGTCTGTGAAACAACTACTTGGGCAAAAGCTGGGTAGCAGCAGAACTCAGCCTGCTTACATAGGCCCTTGAGAGAGCTCATCAAAGCATTACAGTCACACAATAGTCAATTACCTGGGCTGCAATCACACCTTCATTTGGCTTTACAGATACATGCAAAGAGACAGGGCAAGCCCTTCCTGAAGAGTCAGTCAAGGTTTTTCCTAAATATGAATGCAAACTGCCGGCAAGTGATTAAAGACTGTACGATACTGGTGATGACTAGTGCATGCATGTGATCTTCACAGTGTGAAAGAAATCGCAGGAGAAATTTCCCCTTTCATGCTCACACTGGTTTCCCAAGGAAAACTAAACATTATCTTAAATAAAAGTTGGGAGCATAGGGTTTTACTGCTTTCATTGTAACTGCACAGCACTCAAAGTTTTACAAATCTGTGTCCCATTGTGAAGTTTTCAGAGCATCTTGTGAATTTGCTATTCAGAGCAGTTATATAAACCGCCTCTATTGCTATTCAACAACTAAATAATATTTAATGCCATTCAAATTCACACAATGGTTTTTAAATGCAAAATTGTCATCAATCATATACAGTCTTCCACACAGTGTCATATTTCTTCCAGTATTTCTTTAACAATGGAAAACATTAAGCCAGCTATTTTCTGTCTTAAATTTTCATAGGCCACAAAACTAATAACTGCTTTCTGCTCCAATGGCTCTTCAAAATAACACTGAGCTTGTGACACTCCTCTTACAAATAAACAACCTACAATATTAATGCCAGAACATTCATATGCTAATAATATAATCAATCTATTATACCCTAGTAATCCCAGCTACTCCTTTACAAAAAGGCAATGCTAATTATTTACATCACTTCATTTTGCTGCCTTGAACTGCATAAACTAATAATTGGACTTAAAAGTTATTTTTTGGAATATTGTGAAAACATATGGGTTTATGTAAGACAAAACCAAAAATCTTCAAGACAAATTCTATCCTCAGATTCCACAACCAGCTTGAGGATCTCCATTGGGTAGTGGTGTGATACAAGTGCAGGAAAGAGACACTTTCTACACAGCCGTGATCCAGCCATGAAGCTGTTCCATATGCCATCCCTAGAAATCTCCTGCCACAAAACAGGAATACAGAAAAGTACCTGCAGCAGTTTAATGCATCTAGCCCATCCCACCTCTCATTCAGCCTAACTCTCACATGATCATTATGTACTCAACAGATAACAATTTGAGGAAGCATGTAATTTAGGACTTCTGACATGGAACAGCTGAAACTAGTTCCTGTTTAATAAAAAGTCGTCTCCTCTGAAATGGGAAATTATTACAGCTTGGATGCTGAGTACACCGGACTTCTGCTGGGCTCTTTGGCACTGAGTAACAGCTGAACAGCAAATGGCATCAACAACAGTGAATATACCTTGAATGAAAGGAAAGAGCAATAGGGAATCCCACCACAGCTGAAACTGTGTAAAGTACAGTGGGGAAGTTTTAATCATCCTTCTTTACTATAGTTACAGGGAGTAGTTTCCAAATAGTTACCAAAATGTAAAAACAATGAAAAAGCAGCTTATTTTCTGACAATATGGGTTCTGAAGTATTCGGTAATGGTACTAGTTTTAAATTACTACAGACAAAGGAGTTAGTTGGAAGTAATAGTAAAAAAGGTTGATAAATCCTGCATTTTAAAAACAAGTTCATCTGGCACAACTGGTAGGTCTGGGTTTTGCACAGCACAGTAGATTTTTCAGAAGCATATTCTGTACTTGGGTTTGGGGCATCCTCACACCAATCTCTCCAGACAAACATTATATATGGATGCTGCTGACTGAGAATCACTGTGACACAATTTCCTAGGATTCCCAGAGAAAACAAGGTTCTAGGGAACAATATTTCTACTTAACACATGCGTAGTCACACAAACACAATATCACATTGCCTTGTGAACAGACCTATACAACAAAACACAATGAATTTTGTTTTATTGGAATTTTCCTACTCACTTAAACCTAGGTCTTCCATAAAAATGATATAATTATCAAAATACAGCTCTGAAAAAAAAAATAATACAATAGAATCTAATTTACCAGGCGCTTTAAAAAATCTAAGCCTATTTGAGCTCCTGACAGCTTGCCCATCTTCTCAACAACTTGCTTGACAGGCTACTGGGAGCCTGAGTTCAAATAAGTCATTTTAATTACATCAGAGCAGGATCCCCAGAGCTTATTGGCTCCATGAGGGTGGAACAGCCAGCCAAGCCGAGTGGCTCAGAGCTTGCAGTCCCAAGAGCTCTCTGAGCTTTGGAACTGTCTGATCTGTGGATTGTTTCCAAAGTTGAGATTCAAAAAGTACTTCCGTTTGCAGGAAGTGTCAACATTTTGGCTTTCCCTCTGATTAAGAGAGTGAGCAAATTTTGAATTATCAAAATTCTTCATTAAACATTTGTTCTTTCTCCTATTTAAAGGAAAGGCAAAACGCTGAGCAATCAAAATCCCTTATTAAACTGAACTAGTTTTTTGCCACAGTGGTTAATTATTTATTACTACACATACCTTTGCATTGTGGGAATTAGGTTTTACTGTTGGGAAGTGAGATCAAGAAAGGTTAAATAGCTTGCCTAAAACTACAGTGAAGATTTGGCTACATGCAGGACCCAAGCTGCAAGCTAATAATCAAACATCTGGGCCATCCTCCTTCCTCAGGCCGTATTACAACAACGTACGTGATCTTTTCAGCTCACAAAATTGACACTTCATTCCAAATGTCAAAATGTTTTTTTTCCTTCTCATGTTCTCCAGGATTAAAAGAGGGATCAGAAAATGTTCAGAGAACATGAAAACCTGAAAATTGTTTGAATATGCCCTCTGATGTCACATGTCTGAACAGGTACATGATCCTTTGGTTGGCTGTAATCATGTCAGTCTACCAGCATGACATGATGCCCTGTTACAAAGTGATAAAAGACAAGACATATGTACTAGGCCAAAATGGACCTACTGCAGAGTAAGAAGACACAAACAGAGCAGGTCATCTTCAGACATTATTTCCAGTCTGCATATGAATGCCTTCTACACATGTTAACAGCTGGTATTTTTTTTTCTGTTGAACAAAAATACCAGCAGTATGTGCAAACTTATAAGTTTCAGAGTGATTTGTCTGTGCACTTAGAACATTTCAAAGTTCAGAACTTGGACAGTGCACAACCCTGAAGAATCAAACTGATAAAACATCACATTATTTTCAGCTTGCTCATTCAAACTTTCCTTTAAATGCTAACGGTTATCTAGGCTGAGTTTGTTCAACGGGAATGGAAATTTGTGGGACAGCTGTCCCCACAATCACCAGTGTAAAAACTTCAGATACCAGTGACAGGCACAGTGTCCTAACAACAATGTATGTCAGGCTTTTTAGAAGCTGAAGAAGTACCTTTTATATTCACTGACTGCACATGAAGAACCAGAGGGAGCAGAAAGAGCTTTAACCAGACAAACTGCAGCAAATCTACACCTGTTTATAACAAAGAGTGGGTATCTGAACTGGATTTTCAAATGGATGAGCCATGAGGAAGATCAGGATCACAACAGTCTAGTATTTATGAAGTGCGAAGTGCAACCTCAGAAAATATCTAGGAACACAGAGTCAGGGAAGAAAAAAAAAATTTAAAAAGGAATCCAACATCCTTATGTTCCCCTGGAAATTTAAGAGTAACAAGCAACAAAAAGTAACAAGCAACATTGCAACAATGCCAAAGAGCAGCTAACAACAAATGTTGAACTGGAATTTCATTTTAGTGCTTACAGTCCAGAATCTAACCCATATTTAAAACTGGTTAACTTTAATTTCAGCAGAAAGACATAGCTTATGTCTTCCAGAGCTACAGCAGCTCTCTAGGTAACTCACAAGTGCTTACTTGATCCTTTTGGTACTGGGGTCTGGAAAGTCACTTCTGAAATTGACATTTTACACCACTAAGCTGTAGGCACCCTTTTCACAGTCACTCCCTGGATTTTGAAGGGGTATTAATAGCACCCAGGAGAAAGTAAGCAGCAACATTGGTGCCTACAAAACTGTTTGAGTCTACAAAACTGAGTTAAACTATGTCAAATTAAGAAGAAAAGGAGACTTGGATGAGATTAATCATAGAGACAAAGTAAAGGCATCAAGAGTACAGGCAGATAATAAGATGCTACATTTATGGTGGAGCAAACTTCAAACTTAAAGATGATGCTAAGTTTATAAGCTGACTGGACCACAGCATTTCATATTCTGGAGAATAAAGAGGTTTTTCCTTAAGTAATATTCTTACTGAAGAAAAGCACAGACTTGAGTCTGAGAGACATTTAATTGGAGAACAGTCATTCCACATTACGTCTTACCCACCCACTTGGTGAAGAGTGCAAAAATCTCATATCACAGAGTCCAGCTTCAGACACTCTCTGCTGTGTACTTCTGCATGACAGGGATACTCTAGTTAACAGTACCAGAGTTTGGCAAAGGAGCAACCAACAACCTTTGTGGTTTTTGAATCTTATTTCAGGTTGCTGACACTGTAAAAGGGGAGAAGCACTCATGCTTCAAAGACAGCTACTCCTTTAAGAATAGAAAGCCTGTGGTTTGTCAGCCCCTTTAAAAATAACAAAACACTAAAGTGAAAGTAAATCATACATTTATTGCATTCTCACAACAGCAGATGATAGTTATTCAGCTTAAAGGGAGGAGTTTAAAAATAAAACAGGGTTTAGAGCTGTATTTTCTTTAGTTAGATCCACTAGATCTCTCTCCATTTCACCCAGTTAAAAAGCTGACAGGATGTTGTGAAAAATTGCTAATGACTGCCCTAGTACATAACAAAGAAAGTGCCCTTGAAATCTCAGTATGTGGCAAACTGTGTGTATACATATACATATGCAGACTAAAGACTGCAGTTCAGAGAGTGAACTGTTAACCACGTTATATAAATACATAGCGGACATCGGTGCTGATACGCTTATGAGGTCCTAAGTCTAGATACAGTACATGTTATAACCAAAAATTCTTTATAATGGGTTAAGGGATAAATGACCCCCAATCCAACGTTTTCAGCTTAAAGGCCTTATTTTTTCCCAGGAAAAGCCTATTGTTCAGGTGACCTGACTTACGTTTCACACAGAAAACAGAAAATATTTTTTCAAAAGCACTTGTACTTTACTTAAAGAGAATATTGTTCATTCATGAATCAGGAAAGTTTTACAGTGAGCATTTCATTGACCTGATTCATAAATGTGTCATGTAATTTGTAACCAATACCACAGCAATAATAATATTTAAAGACACATGGAATATACAATTTCTTTGTTTTCCTGGTGATTGATTAACTAACTCCTTCATTCTGTAAGTGTGGGAATCATTGCAAGGTTTGATTTCCAGCTCATTTAAATCACAGAAACGTCATACTTCAAGCTTGTATGTATAAGTGTTGACTTCCATGGCTTTAGGACACAGTTCTGAAGAGGCACATATTTGGACATCCACTCTTCTTTTTACAAAAAAGAGGCTGACAGATAATTGGTAGGAAAAATTTAAATTTTTGTTGCTGCAATTTTCTTACCCAAAAAGATCTACAAAATGCCTTTTATTTATAGAGCTGAAAAAAAAATTAGATAGTGTGGTGGGTTGGCCCTTGGCTGGGGGCCAAACCACACACACCCGCTCACACAGTCCTTGCCCCCACCCAATCACAGGGGAGAGAATTAAAGAGGTAAATGGCAAAGAGGACTCGTGGGTTGAGATAAGGACAATTTAATAACTAAACTACAATAATATTGGAAATAATACTATATACAAAGATGCAATGTGATACACAGTGATACTGCCCCTCCCCACCTGATGACCAAAGGCCTAGCCCACTCCCAGCCAGTGGCCCCAAAGGAGGGAGAGAATAGGTGA
>WKFP01014002.1:57740-83171 GCA_011057875.1 Pterocles orientalis | reverse complement strand
TTAAAAGCAAATCCCAAGCTAGAAGCCGGGCTCTCTCTCTGTCTATTGAGAGGAGAGAGGCTGAATGTATCTCGTCCTTGAGAACAAATAGCAACATCCTAGCAATAACTATAAACGTTCTTCTCTTATCAATTCTCTCCTGAGCAGGAATCCAAAACATAGCTTCTTCTAGCTATTTATGAAGAGAAGGGAAAAGGGAAAAAAAATTAACTCTGCTCTGCTTAACCCAAGGCAGATAGTTGCTCAGTCTTCCAAAACCCACAAATATACAAAAAAGATTCATACTACAAAAAAAAAAAAAATCAAGGCTGAGGTACAATTTCACAGTGTAACTTTGTAACGAGTCCCTAGAGGAATTATCTGTTCCTTTTGTTCGCCTCTGCAAAGCTATGTAATTGATTCCTAACTACTGTGTTAATATTCCCTACTCCTGTCAGAATCCCTTTGGAAACACATTAAAGTAACCAGGACCCTCTCCTGATGCAACCTCTTGAACGATGGAATCTGGGATGCTCTGACACACATCACATTTCAGGCAGTGCACCACAGTGGAAGCTTCAGTGCCAAAGGGCTGATAAATATTAATATAGAAAAGTACCCAGAATTGTATATTGGAATGTAGAGCAAACCAGGAAATTGCTGTCTTTTATAACAAAAGACACTCTTACAGGCACTGTTACAGTCCATCAAAAAAAAAAAAAGTATATTTGCTATAGAATGGTGTATTAACTTATACTAGCTTGCAAAATTTTAAATGAGGCAAAGAAAGGATTTGGTCTTCATGAGGAACAAGAATTGGTTTGACTCTCTCTGACCTTTCTATCCCTTTTGCTGTACACACACACACAGAGTAATAAAAGAAGAAGAATGAAGCAGAAGGGTTTGGCCCAGCTCCTGAATTATGCCCCAGTGACTGTTACAGAGTGATGCATGAAAGTTTGCTTGCCTAGACAGAGCCATGACATGAGGTAAGCTCTCTTCAGCAAAGAAGGAGGGAACTATGGAAAAGATGTGATTCATTTTTTTATCTATGGTGCCTAATTAACGTTAATTAAGGTTGTGTTGACGGATATAAAATAAATAATAATACTGTGATTATTGTACGATTATATTCATGAATGAAGTGTCCATTTTGCATCACTGAATACAATAGGGTTCTGGGTAAAAGAAGCAGATTTAATGATACATACTTGTACACCAGGTCATCAAATTTTGCTGCACAAAAAAACACAACACTGGTATTTCTTAAATTCTTTGTATTCTCCCAGTGCAGTTATCTGTTACACCCAAAAAGCTATTTAACACTGTACATACTAGCTTGCAGATAATAACATTCACTACATTATGCTGATGCAAAGAGTTTATATTTTGAATTCTTTCAAAATAAAAAGGGCAAGCAGAAAGACACTGACATCATCCCTGAGTTTGTGAAAAAACATTCCCTCTCAGACATTTGATAGCCTATTTATCTATTATGCGATTTTATATTTTCTTCTAAAGCATCCAGTATCGACAATTGTTGGAGACAGGATATTTGATTAAATGGATCATTAGTCAGATCATTTCCCCAGGTTTCTCTGTGAGCTGAGGATGCTATAGCATCTGAGCCTGGCAAGCACATATGGAGTGAGGGCTTAGATTGCTTCTGCATCTCACAAACAATGATACAACGCTGCATGTAAGTGGAGATGCTAAAAGCAGTCTCCATTCTATAAGGAATATGTAGGAAAGATTATTGTAAAATCCTGACATGGTACTTTTGCCTTCCGCTATAATGACATCAATAAACATCTTCAATACTGATTTTTGCTTATTATTAAAATGGCCTAACACAAATAAGGCATTAAGTCAGACAATGCAGAGATCAGTATAACTGCAGCCAAGAGCATTTAGACCAGAAATACTACCAAGACTAGCAAGCTTGACTAAACAGAACTCCACATAGACTTCAGAATGCAGGATTTTAAAAGCAGGGTGATTTCTGATCTCCATTCAGTATCATACTCTACAAAAACTTCCTCAGGCCTTCTACTTGAGCCTGTACCACTCATTATTCTTCCTTCCTTCAAAATGTCAGCAAAATCCCTGTTCAAATTTATTCTGATGCAGAAATTACCTTTCATTTTGAAATGGGACAGTAAAAAACTGTTTTCAAATACTTGCAGATGAGTTGTTCTCAGTTTTATGAAGGTTTATGGATTTACTTTTTCAGATTTAATCAAGCTCTGTCAGCAAAACTAAATCTTGTGAAGGTGTAACTGTTTTACCACATAATAGAGAATCGAGCTAAAATATTCTGTATACTTGGATATAAAAAATAAACTGAAAATGTATACTCAAAAATAAAAACGACAGCTTTATTTCTGAGAATAAACGGTACCTTTCTCCTGTCATATAAGGCATGGTTATCCAATATCATCTTCCTTTCATGAGTAGCATATCTTCTCAAATCACGTCCAAATTGCTATAAAGGATATAGCAAACCTGATCAATTCTGACAAATCAAAATTGTTATCCTTTGCATAAGAGCTCCAGCACCAAACCAAATAATAAACAAACATGTTAAAATTACCTCTATTAAGGGACAATTGGCTGAAAAAAACAGATCATCTGAAAGGACAAGGTTTTGATAGACAATGGTCCGTCATTTCAATCTGAGAATAGTTGGGCATTGCACAAGAGATTAAGCTTGTGTATAGCCTATTATGGGCTCTCACTGTCTGTAGGTGAATTATCTCAACAGGGAGTAGGAGCTGAGGGAGGCAGAGAAAGATGGAGTTATTGCCTACTTAACCAAAGGGCTTCACAAAGTGCATTTTTTTGTGCAGACACCCACCTACAGAGTTGAGAAAAGGGCTTTTACGTAGCCAAACACTTCCAGGATAAGAACTACCCCAAAGTCTTCAGAACTTAATCCAAGGTCCAAACAAATGTATTTTATTATCTCAAAAAATAAAAGTGACTGAAGTGACTCATCAGCTCAGCAGGAGAACACATCAACTGCAACATTTTGCCTGGTCTAAAGCATCCTGCTTCCAATTAAGTTGAGCAGAACAGAGTAGCGATGCACCTGTACTGTTTCTAGCACATCAGATCACTCAGAGCAGAGTCTGGAGCTCTCTCCCTTATGCCATGTAATCACTCCCTATGAAAATGAATGTCAGAACACAAGGATGTAGAACAGATTGAAAAATAATTCTGTCTGAAGAGAGATTAATAATTTAGTTTTGAATTTGCATGTAGACAGAATTTTTTATTTTGAAAATACTGTACTATTTTATATTATACCCACTGACTACAGTGTCTATTGTGAAAGTAGCTATCACTTCAAGTTTTCTTAACTTATTAAAATATCAATTAAAACATATTTTATTCTAGTTCAAAACTAATGTGTAGATTTCAAAATTTTCCTATTTTTTTACAATTTAAAACACCCAAAATACAACTGAAAAAAACCATTTTATCTAATACAAAAATAAAGATGTCAATTGTTTTCAATTTCCTGCAAAACAAATTAAGTTTCAATTCAGAATATCTCTTCCTCAAATGTTTAATTTCCTGTAATATTCTGTGACACTTTTGAAATCATCTCTCTAACTCAGTAACCACTTAAATTGCTTGTTAAAACTAGTATGATGTAAAAAGACAATGCAACTGACTGAAAATCTAGCTCTTTAGTCCATGAACCTAAACACTAAGCTTTGAGGAAAATAGATGTTAAGCCCTTTAGAGAGGCATCTATTAATGTCAGTGATGAGTTCATCAACTCCAACCTATGATGATGGGTTGATGACAGCATGAAATGTGGTGTGTGGAGAGAAGGAATATTCTTTAAAAATCCATGAACTCTGAATAGTCCTGCAACACAAAAATAGGTTAGCAATGCTAAGAAAACATAGAATGTTGTGGTTACTTACCCTGGAGCCTGTCCAGCCTAACAGAGCATATGCATATTGCTCAAAAGGGGTTATGACCAGATCCACACGGATTGCCTTCCAGTCTTTGACTTCTGCCATATCAAATCTTTTTGACGTGTTGTAACTGCTGTTGTCTACTCTTGGCTGATATAATTTTAAAATTGCAAAACACTTCTGAAAATTATCCATGGCATCAACTTTTCTGCTTGGTAGCTGTTCCTTTACAAATGTTGATTCAATGATATCACAATATAGGAGTAAGCCCTAAAGAGAAGACATTGCTTACATTGAATTGCTGGATGAGTTTTACTGTAACTCCAGAGTTTCTAGAGAGTTGTCTTAAAAATTCATGTAAAATGCAGTTTCAGTAAACACAGAACTGTGCTGGGTGAAATCTGGGCTAAGCAGAGACATGAAACAGCTGCAGTTTTTTGAAAAATATTAGCAGACCCTCTGATGGAAATCTGCAGTGGTAGTCCTGCCAATGGTAGGTGCCAATGTCCTGCCCTGTACTAAGGAGAAAATATTTGCAATTCTTCCGCTCTATCCTTTCCTCTTTTCCTCATTTTGCAGTTACATCAACAGAAATTTATGAGTAGGGATTTATGCTTTACCACATGGCAGACATCTAGAAAAACAGATTAATCCAGAGCACAGTCTTGCTGACAGATTCCAGACAGAACATTTGGACTGTGTCTGTTGTGGGAGATTTCCTCGTGATGAAGTCTGGAGCCTCCAGAGAGGTGGAATTCCCTGCCCATACCTTTTGTTTGAAGGGAATGAACCAAAAAAACTGTTGATCCTCAAGAGCCATATTTTACTAAAACATAAACAAGATTTTATTTTTATGATAAAGAACATTCAGAGTGAGAAAAATCAAAGTAATAGAGCATTGTAAATTAATTCCTTCTAATCCAGCACTGTAGGAACAGTTGGGTGGACAGAGGTAGTGCTTTCTTCCAGCCTTGCCCTGTAGCCAGGAGCCTTTCAGCAGCTCCTGAGGTTGCAGGAACTTTGCACTATCCCTTCTAGGCCCTTAGGAAAAACATCTTTCTGTCCTTCCTCTGGCCTCTGTGCTTGTTCTTTGCATTTCCAGGCAGCTTCTAATGCTACTAATTTCATGGACATCTCAGACTTAGCCTGCATTCCCAAAGCTTCATAGAGGTCTGTGTGTTCAGCTGACCTCAGGTAAAGTGCAATCTCCCACCAGAGAGAAAACCTCTTATCACCCCAAGCACAGCACATGGACAAGACAAGAAGAAGCATCCCTCTCTCTGCTGCCTAGCACATCCTTTTTAAAGAATAAAAAATGTCAAATACACGCTAACAAAGAAATACACACTAACAAAGAAATAAAGCAGATACTGTCCATCATACTGCTTCAATCATCTTTGAGTCTTCAGAGTCAGGAACTTGAGACATAATAATACGACAACCCTCAATATCACTGAAGCCATCTCTAGCAGGAGGGCTCAGCTGGCAAAAAGATTCCGCTTTCTGAGAGTGGTTCCACATGATGAAAACATTTAGATGTGTACCTAAGTCGTGGTATTCTCTGCCTTAATTTAGCTTTTATAGATTCATCAAATATAGGAGACCACTGTGACTGCCTGAGCTCCTGATTTCACAGAAAGTCTGAGATTTGCCTTCACAAAATAAATTTAATTTTGTTATAAAGGTTAGCAACAATAGTGCATAAACAACATCCTTCATAGACTATCAGGTGTTTAATTGTTATTACTAGAAGGAAAACTACTAAGTCGAACTTACTAACTTCACGTTCTGACTAGATAAGCTCATAAGTTTTCATCTCCAAGATCAGCAAGCCTACAACTGTCACTTCTTTTCATATCTCCTTTTACATTTCTTTAAACCTACACATTGATCAAACCCACTTCTCCGATTTCTCAGTAATGAGATGAGTAGACTCATGTTCTTAAAATTTCCATCAGCAGGATTTGTTTAGGTCCTTGGATCAGTTTTTATGTCTCTTTGTTAAATTAAGTCCCATTCTCCTTCCTCTGGAATGGGAATTCTTATACTAGTCTCACTGTAAAAAAGCATTGTCAAGAATGCCCCCTTACTTCTAGTTAACATCTCTTGATATATGATAAAGAATATTAGTTTTGTGTTTTGTTTTGTTTTTTTTTAAATTGCAATATTGAACTGAGAGTGTATAGAAGTGGTTTTATTTGATGGGTGTCCATGCTTGACTATAGTGGTCTCCAAATCAGAGCTTTTATGAACAGGTGACAATGAACTGATTTTTTTGGAAGAATGTCTCCATATTAAGTACTAGGCTTTGATTATTTCTTTTGTGTATGTAAGTGTGGTAACTTTACATGATAATACGTTAAATACCCTAGGGAACAGTTTACATCAATAAAATTATCACTCAGAGATAGAATTCTGACCCAAAAAAAAGTGTAACAAAAACACTTAACAAGATATGATTTCCATTAAAAGACACTGATAGGTATTGTATTTTCAGCCTCCAGGTATTTGTTGATAATATTTCCAAATTAACGATCCCACTATTTTACAGGGAATCAGTCGCAGGCTGTTTCATGGGTCACTAGGCCAACATTTTTTATAATAACTATTTGACTTCCATTGACATTCTTTCACTTCTTTGGAATTTTTCCCGATTTTCAAGATTTACAATAAACTCTTATGAGAAAGCTCCTCATGTAGCTCATTCTCTTGGATTACTAGTTTCCAAGTCTGCTGATTTGAAAATGCTTAATTTTAGCAGGTGTGCTCTCACATCCATCTTTAAAGCATATAGCAATTTTTTCTTAATTTTATCCCAAGTCACAAGGCACTGATGCTTGCTATTTCCAAATATAAACTCAAAACAGCTGTTGAATGTTAATGCATAACTGCTCATTATCTCACACTTTTTGATGAAACTATGCCTGCTGACTGCTCTCAGATTAATTTTGTTGCTTTTAATGCTTAAAAAAGTTTTTAATCTAATTGATTATTGACCATTAATTGATGACTTCAAGATTTTATTTAGCACTGACATTCTTCCCATTCTCTATAAAAATCTTGTAGCTACTTCATCAAAGCTTTCTCTTCTTTTGCTTCACTTTCCTTTTTGCTTTTTGCAATTGGAGGCACTACATAGCACATCCCAGAACAAACTAAAGAATTTATTTACCTAGGCAGAATCATAACTAGATTAAGCTTTGGTACGGTCTTATTTTATATTTCCATGTACCTATATTTCCAGTACCTGTATGCTGTTTGTAGACAATGTGCTCAGATCACCAGTTTTGCACATTTGCCACAGTCTATACCAGTGTTCGTGTCCTCTTTATTCAAATGATGTTCAAATCTCCTAAATTTTGATGCAAGAAATTAGGACTTAAAGCCCATCTTTAGACAGACTACAAAAGGAATGGAATTCCTACTGTAGGTGGCGAGTCTTTTTTGTTTATCATCACTTGAGAAATCCAGCAAGATACCACAGCCTGCAGTGGTTTCTTTCTTCACAGGCAGGCAGATGAGCACCTAGGGAGTATTTTGTCTCAGTGAGATCTGGGGACAGTTGCACATGGCCACCAGTACCTCATAGTTGGATTTTTAGCCTGTAAGTACGTGAGGGGATATGATTACGAATTACCTGTGTGTCTGTAAAAGATAAAATGGCCTTGACACAAAATGGTCAGGCCTTTTAAGATGTTCATTTTTAACTTTTAGTCATGCATTGTATCCTCTGTTTCATCAGTATTTTCATTCTAACACTTAGCTGTGTTATCATCTTGTAAATGAACATAGAATCATAGAATCATTAAGGTTGGAAATGACCTCAAGGATCATCAAGTCCAACCATCAACGTACACCACCTAACTCACTAAACCATCTCCCTGAGCACCACATGGACATGTTCCTTGAACACCTCCAGGGATGGTGAATCCACCACTTCCCTGGGCAGCCTGTTCCATCACTCTTTCAGTGAAGACATTTTTTCTAATATCCAGCCTAAACCTCCCCTGATGCAACTTGAGGCCATTTCCTCTTGTCCTATCCCTCGTTACTTTAGAGAAAAGGCAGCACCCACCTCACTACAACCTTCTTTTAGGTAGTTGTAGAGAGGGATAAGGTTTCCTCTCAGCCTCCTCTTCTCTAGACTAAACAACCCCAGCTCCCTCAGCCGCTCCTCATAAGACCTGTGCTCCGGACCCTTCACCAGCTTCATTGCCCTTCTCTGGACCTGCTCCAGCACCTCCATGTCCTTCTTGTGGTGAGGGGCCCAAAATTGAACACAGGATTCAAGGTGCGGTCTCACCAGTGCCGAGTACAGGGGCACAACCACTTCCCTAGCCCTGCTGGCCACACTATTTCTGATGCAGGCCAGGATGCTGTTGGCCTTCTTGGACACCTGGGCACACTGCTGGCTCATGTTCAGATGGCTGTCAACCAACACCCCCAGGTCCCTCTGCTGGGCAGCTTTCCAGCCTCTCTGCCCCGAGCCTGTAGTGTTGCAGGGGTTGTTGTGACCCAAGTGCAGGACTCGGCACTTGGCTTTATTGAACCTCATACAATTGGCCTCAGCCCCTCGGTCCAGCCTGTCCAGATCCCTCTGTAAAGCCTCCCTATCCTCAAAGAGATCAACACACCTGCTCAATTTGGTATCAGCAGCAAATTTACTGAGGGAGCACTCAATCTCCTCATCCAGGTCATTGATATAGATGTTAAACAGGATATCAGCTTTACTTGGTTTTCATAGTAATTTTTTCCAGCTTGCTACTCATTGCAGGAATATATAGTTTTAAATTAAAACAGGATAAATTTGATGTGTGAGTCTTTGCTGTATTGCCTACATTAAAAATTAAGAAAGGCCCTTTACATAAAGTCATTTTGGATACCACACTTAAAGGTCCTCCCTTTGAGATCTCAGTTTCCTGAAGAGTACCAACACTGCCTGTTAAAACACAACGTTTCAAGATAGTTGTCTTCTCTCTCTTTTTTCCTACTCCTATTTTCATATTTAGGAACTTAAAGGCAACACTCCTTGGGGTCCCTGAGATTTAACATAAAGTAATCGTGAAGAACTTAATAACAGATCAGTATTGGAGCCATCGTACTGCTGTTTTCCCTTGCTGACTATGCCATGTCTTCTACTTGAATACATTCTAAGTATTTGCAGATGGCCATGGTTAGCAAGTGTGACTAGAAAGATATTTTAGGACTACCTCTCTCTGGGTTATTCTGTAGTGTTTTTTCACAGTTTGTTGTCTTGGAAATTTCTGAAGCTAGTAGGAAGAGCATGAGAGTATGTAGAGCATTGTAAATATCTACTTCACATGAAAAAAATGCAATTAGGCAACAGTTACACAAGTGATGAAACCTGGTTCAAAGTCAGGATATCACCTTTAAATAGGAGCCAAAGCCTAGGTCATATCCACTGAGATAATGTTTCCAATTAACCTAATTTGATTAGGCACTAGACATCAACCCATAAAGTAAAGCTAAAATGGTACATCTGTACATTTTGAAAAAGTATTGCCTGAAATGGCAGTCAGCTACGAAGATTGTGTGATTCTAGATATTGCTAGATGCAAAACAGCAGCCTTCTCATTACTCTGCATCAGGGAAATCTTCAGTTCTTTGCAAATTTCAGTTTGATATACACACCATAAAGTGCTGTAGACCTTGTTTACACAATCGAGGTTTAAAATGTGGGCATTTTCATCTCTCAAATTTACAATACCGTCAAAAGTAAATGTATGTTTTTAGGGCAGATATGTTAATACCCACAACAATTTTCCTTTTTTAGAAGGATTATGCACTTTTACTTAAATAGACTGAGTGCTGCCACATCAATAGCATTGGTATTGGAGTAAATCCATGATCAAACTGAGGAAAGGCATGAATTTGTAGAAAAATATGCAATCAATAGCTGAAAAATGAATCTAAATGCAGACATTAGTATTCTTTGTCATTTTTAATTAAATGAAATTCTATCCTATTTTTAATGTTACAAACTGTCATTATTCATAATTGTTGGCAGCTGGATTAATTCTGTTAAAACTAAGTAGGACCATGTTATACCACTTGAAAATGCAATCCAGTATGTTCTTCTAAAATGTGTATATGTTGTTGCTCTTAGATACCTTCTGATATGGTTTAATAAAGTGAAAATTGATTTTTTTTCCAGTGAAATACCTATAGCTAATCCAAAATAGGATGGAGACATTATTTCAGAAAAATCTCTACCTAGGCGAGACAGATAGAATTCTATAAAGTAGAAGAGCTTAAGAAACCGATGGCTGGGACCAGTTAGACCTGTTAGGGTGAGGAATCATTAGCAAGCGGCATCAAAGGCTTGATCAGCAATGCAAAACTTTGCAGCTGCTGCATAACGATGCAGCTGCCTTAGTCCCTTTTTCATCTTGAAGTTCCCTGTATGTCAGAATGATCTAATTCTGGGCATGTCCTGAACAGTCTGGTTTTGACAGCAACGGACAGACCAGCAACAGAGTCCAGGAGTTAAGAGCTTTCCCACTTTCTATGCCGTGAACAACTGCACTGGTGAGCAAGATAAACTGATAGATGGATAGAGACGTATACATACATAGTTACCCACAGACAGATATACAACACACGAGAAAGATCAGACATCATAAGAAATGCCACTGCAATGGTATCTCTTTCTTTGTTGAAAGTACATATGTAACAAGAACAGTGCTAAATAGAGCTGTATAGGTTTTTAGCTAAAACTGAAATTGTATTTACACAGTATGTGAATGAAGCTGCATCAACACAGATGGCTCAGCCCGTTTGCCCACAGACTTTCAAGCTCTAACCCACAGAAATAATTTCTTACTTTCATTATGAAGCTTTTTGGAACCATTAAAACCGTAACCTGTGTACTGCATTGCAGCTTTTCCGTTCTGCCACTATACTCTGAAGCTCAATGGAGACTTTGTGTTCCCTGTTCCTTGGCCTATTTATCCCTGGTGATGCTGCATGAAAGAGCATGGTGGTGTTGATTTAACCACTTAATTTTCAAGAGCTTTCAAGTGAACGATCTTGTTATATTAAACTTTTCAGCTAAGAAAAAGGATTTTTTAAACTATTTAAATAAGGCTGAGGTTCATAGTTTAGAAGTTAAGCATTGCAGAATCCTACGCTAAGAGGTGCTGAAAGGAAGTCAACATCATGACCTCAGTGATGTTCTTTGATGAATTTGGGCTTTGAAGCAGTAGCACAAAACTGCAAAACTATGAAACAAACGACAGGTGTACTGTCAAAAAGCATAAAAGTGCTTTAGGTTTGGGGTTTTATGTGTGTCCCCCTCCTCCCCTTAGAAATCAAAGGTAATAAAAAGGCAAGAGGAGTATAAGTCTTCTCCTTCTTTTCAGCAGTTTATTTTTCAGTAGTGCCAGTAAAATCCTGTATATTACAGCTGCCACAGTCAAGAAGCAGTATAGCTAGTACTATAAGCCATAAAAATTCTGGAGGACAAACAGAACATAGAAAATATTTGTCCAGACCTTTATACAATCACGAGCTTCTTTGAGTTTGTTTTCTATCGCCGTTGTGCATCTCCCCTTCTGACACTTTCTTCCTGCTAGGATCCCTAGAGGAACCCTAATAATTTCATCAAACCCTTGGCCACCCTTGACCTCCCATACTCTCCCTGCACTCGCTTCTGCCGAATTTTATCCTTAAAAAAAAAAATCAGCAAGAACAATCTATTTTCTGTTTCTTTCCTTTCAACTTCATTTAATGAAAGTAGCTCAGGGTGACCTGAAAAGCTTCAGCAGTTGCCAGACTTCTCAGATCACAGCCATTGTTCTCATTAATATAAGTGGAGTGTGAGGGAATGGGAGAAGGAAAGAAAGGCTGCACTCAGGGCAGGACCTAGCCTCACGGTGCCATTGCCTCTCCTTGCTGCTGTGTGACAATAAACAGGATTTTTGGAGGACCCACACGTGGCTTCCTAGAGGTTCAAGCCTGTTGAGAAGGCAAAAGGACAGCTTCCAAGAAGAAAATAGAGTAGCTCCTCAGCAGTCATTGCCACAGCTTCATTGCTTTTCTTTGGAGTATGATGAACAATACCTGCTAGCAATCTACTTCAATACCCATACTTCCTGTACAGAATTAGGATGTAAGTAACAGAAATCTAAGAAATTAATAATAATCTGTTAACATTTCAAAAACCAAAATCAACTGAAGGAAGAGGAATTCAGCTAAGGTTTTATTTTACCAGGAAAAAACAAGTTTGATATCTTTCCATTAGAGCCAGTTAAAAGGTTTTGCTCACCATGAAACAGAGAACTTTATACAGTCAGGTAAGCTTTTGTCTAATTGGATGTTTTTAATGTCACTCAAGTGTTAACCCATTACATATTAATTAAAATACATAGTTCAAGAATCAATTCAAAAGCATTCTCTCCAGGCTATCTGCACTGAAAGGTGACTTTACTTAGCAGTGGGACATTTGGTGATTCACCTCAGACAGAGTGTTGGCCTTTTACTTGTTGAAATGTACTCAATTCCTTTGAACAGCACAGGTAGGAAATGTTGAAAAATATCTTAGCTGGATAGAAACATAGAAAAAGAAAAAAAAAAGCTTATTACTTCCAACATAATATATTTCTGGCCCAGGGATATTTTGAGATACCTGCACCTACTTCAGACTCTTCCAACTTTAAAGCTGCCTGAAAATGAAGAAAGATGAACTGAAAAAAGCCCAAAACACTTAGATGAACAATTCCTCTGTGAAACATATGCATTTTTCCAAATGCAGACATCACAGAAGACTGTGTTGATTTTGACAGTATTCCAATGGAAGCCAGGAAAAAGTTCATCTACGGGCTGAAAAAAAGCCAGAATTCCAGGGCTTTGGTACTGAAGCTTTCAGATTTGCTCACCTCACACCATGAGGTCACCCAAATCCACTACACTTAAAGCTGGAGCTCCCTGAAGTAGATCCCCTTGGGAGAATCTACTACCATTTCAAGAAGAAATTAAACAAATACAGTTTAGTTTCAAAGTATAAGAACATTTTTGCTGTGTCACTCAAAACTCCACCTAGCTTGATTACTTACCTCTGACTAGCTGCATGTTCTTAAGGTAACATATAACAAAATGTGTGTGTAGAGTAATTCTGATATAACCTTCAACTTCAGCATTCAGAGCTGGAGGATACACCTAGATCATCATGATTCATAACCAAAGAGAGCAATGTTTAATTTCAAAATACTGCAGTCATCTGCAAAAAGGAGTCAACATTCTTTAACCACTACATAGGCTAGGTTCAGTGCTATGAGAATAAGTCTTTTTAGGACAAATGTTATTTAGTTCATACCTGTTTTTTCCATAAGTCAACAACTTTATGCAGAAGTTCATCATCTTCTCTTGGTCCTGGATTGGTGATCAAAAAATCTATATCATGTCCAATCTTCTTACCCCTAGAAGTAATAAATAGCAAGACTAAAAGAGTTAAGTTCCTGTTGAATTTCACACTACTTTCGAAGAGAATATTTTTGCTGTATTATTAAGAGTTTGCAGCATAAAGTGATAGCAATAGTGTTCCAAAAACATAATAAAAATGGAATCTTCTATTTCTTTTATTGGGTTTGTCAGTGTCCTTTGTTAAGCAATAATTTAAGTTTTTTGATGTATTTTTTCTGTTGTTAACTAGATAGTGTAGATCAATTTGGTGATGTTAAATCTCTCTCTCTCTCTTCCCCTTAAGTCCCAGAAAAGAAGGTTTCAGTCATCTTTGGATAAAAAACCATAATGAAAATACCATTGTACAAATTATTAATCAAATGCAGTAACAGCAGATAAACTTGCCAATCTGACTACTAGCAGGCTTAAATATTCTTCTTTAGCTTTTGATGGACACTTTAATGAATAAAACTGTGATTATGAATAACTTTATTGTTTCTTTTTATGGCAGACATAAAATCTCTGAGTATTTTATATTTATTTTCTTTTAGAATGTAACAATGCTTTTTGCAGATATTGAGTTTGATTTTTTTTTTGAGAACAGCTCAGCCTTAATGCGACTAAAGCTTATTACACCCACTAAGGATTTCACAATTAAGTCCATATGCACAAATTTTAATTGCAATGTTCTTAATGAAAAATGATGTCATAACTGTTTTTCTTCATTTAAGCCTAAGCATTCAGCTTGTCTTTCATCCACGCACCGAGTGTGTTAAACTTAAATGGGATTAAGATGTAGCAATCATTGAAAACAGGCAAAAGCATACTATTGGAATGTTTCCCTTCAGAATTTATAAAATTTTTGATAACATATGAAAATTTATCTTTGAGTGCAGTTCATCTAAATATTTCAGAACCAATACAAGGTTTTCATTTTGGTCTAAATACTGAAAAAGGGACTGCATACACATCTATATATTGCCTGTAATCAGGCCACCCTAAGGAGGGAGGAGCAGAGGAGATATTTCTGCAAATAGATGCAGTATGCAGAAGATGAAGCAAGTGCTCAAAATCTGGAGTAGTGACACCTAAGTGTAGCACACCTCCAAATCCTTTTCCTGTGTTCACAAGAAAGTCTAATCTTGTTGATGTTCACAAGGGTAAGTGATGTTACAGCTCAGGTGTGTTTCAGTTCAACACAGCATCCAAGTGTTAAGAGAACTTGTGAATTTTATACAAGCCATGAAAACTGGAATCATACAAACAAAAGGTTTGCTTTTTGTAGTTAATGAAAAGTTCATTCTTTTAAAATGGTGCCTAAAACTGAATCTGATTTCTTAAACTTGGAAATTTGTAGGAACAGAACTGATTGACAGACATGTCAACTGAAATTTGTGTGACAGGAAATCATCTAACTGATGGATAGTTGCACTGTGCTAACAGCAAGATGTAAGGAAATTAAAATCTAGGTTTTACATTTGACAAGCAGTCTAAGTCTACAATGCAACTACTGTGCAGTGTCTACAGCAAACTCAAAACTGCTTAAATAAGTAGAAATTATTTCAAAAGAGGTTTCAAACAAAGCATCAGTTTAGGTTTAGAAAGTGAACAGCAATTCAAACTCAGGAAGTTAAAAAACATTCAGTATTCCATGTAACACTTTCTGAGTTATTTTGTAGGATGGCATTCATTATCTCTTAAATTACCATAACAATCCAAAGCTCTTACATAGCACTTTTTACTTACATGTCTCAGAATATATTTTCAAAGAGAAGGAATTTACTATTCCTATCTCAGAGATGCAGAAAGTAGCATAAGAAAACTTGCCTAAAATTATAAAAAAAAAAAATAAAAAAAAAGAAATCAAAGGAAGAAATTGGAAGCTGATAGAACTGGGAGCAGATTTACAACTCCTCCTCTGGTACTCAACAGATGGATATTGTAGGTTAACCACATCTACAAACTCCTGCATCAGTCCAGCCACTAAACCTCAAGAAATCCAAGGTGTTTTACTGGCCATCTATTTCCCAAGATAGAAAGCATTTATTGAAATGCTTTGTACAGGTGAAGTTAGAATGCTTAAATCTGATATAAAAGAACACAATATAAAATCCTTAGTCACATTGGGTTAATTTCTGACTGAATTAGTCAGACTGTTACTGGAACATTTAGTCTAATTTCCACTAGTACTCTTCATCAAATAATTTATTTCATCCTAGAAAAATTTATTACCTTCCTTTAATATAGAAAAACAATGTAGTAAGTTAAAAAGCTGTGTAATACATATGGTTTACCACTTGTAAATCATGCAAAATGATACAGTAAAGTGGACATATATTCAGATCGTCATTTCGTTGAAGCTGAAGAGAATGTGGCCATTGATTTCAACAGCATAGGGCTTTTCACAAAAATAATTATATTTTTATCTATATATACTTATACATTTATGTGTGTATACCATAGAATCATAGAATGGTTTGGGTTGGAAAGGACCTTAAAGATCATCAAGTTCCAACCCCCCTGCCAGGGGCAGGGACACCCTCCACTAGACCAGGTTGCTCAAAGCCTCATCCAGCCTGGCCTTGAACACCTCCAGGGATGGGGCATCCACAACTTCCCTGGGCAACCTGTTCCAGTGCCTCACCACCCTCATAGTGAAAAATTTCTACCTAATGTCTAGTCTAAATTTACCCTCTTTCAGCTTATACCTATTACCCCTTGTCCTGTCACTACACTCCCTGATAAAGAGTGCCTCCCCATCTCTCCTGTAGGCCCCCTTCATGTACTGGAAGGCTGCTATCAAGTCCCCTCGGAGCCTTCTCTTCTCCAGGCTGAACAACCCCAACTCTTTCAGCCTGTCCTCATAGGGGAGGTGCCCTAGCCCTCTGATCAATTTTGTGGCTCTGCTCTGGACTCTCTCCAACAGGTCCATGTCTTATTTATGTTGGGGGCCCCACATCTGAACACAGTACTCCAGGTGGGGTCTCACAAGAGCAGAGTAGAGGGGGAGAATCACCTCCTTTGACCTGCTGCTAATGCTTCTTTTGATGCAGCCCAGGACACAGTTGGCTTTCTGGGCTGAAAGCGCACACTGCTGGCTCATGTTGATCTTCTCATCCACCAATACCCCCAAGTCCTTCTCCTCAGAGCTGCTCTCTATCCATTCTCTGCCAAGCCTGTATTTGTGCTTGGGATTGCCTCGACCCACATGCAGGAACTTGCACTTGGCCTTGTTAAATTTCATGAGGTTTGCATGCACCCACCTCTCCAGCCTGTCAAGGTCCCTCTGGATGGCATCCCTTCCCTCCAGCGTGTCCACCACACCACACAGCTTGGTGTCATCGGTAAACTTGCTGAGGGTGCACTCCATCCCACTGTCCATGTCTCCAACAAAGATGTTAAACAACACTGGTCCTAGTACTGACCCCTGCAGATCACCACTTGTCACCGGTCTCCACTTGGACATTGAGCCATTGACCACAACTCTTTGAGTGCGGCCATCTAGCCAGTTCCTTATCCAGTGAGTGGTCCTTCCGTCAAATCCATGTCCCTCCAACTTAGAGACAAGGATGTCACGTGGGACTGTGTCAAAGGCTTTGCACAAGTCCACGTAGATTATGTCAGTTGCCCTTCCTCTATCCAACAGCGCCATAGCTCTGTCGTAGAAGGCCACCAAATTCATCAGGCACGATTTTCCTTTGGTAAAGCCGTGTTGGTTGTCATCAATAACCTGCTTGTTTTCCATGTGCCTTAGCATAGATTCCAGGAGGATTTACTCCATGATCTTGGCAGGCATAGAGGTGAGACTCACTGGCCTGTAGTTTCCTGGGTTTTCTTTGTTTCCTTTTTTAAAAATGGGGGTAATGTCTCCCCTTTTCCAGTCTGCAGGAACTTCACCAGAGTGCCACGACTTCTCAAATATGATGGATAGTGGTTTGGCTACTTCATCTGCCAATTCCTTCAGAACCCGTGGATGTATCTTATCAGGTTTGTATGTATACGTACGAACATTCAACGATGGGTATTCACAAAATTACATACAGGGCACACAGGATGGGATAGTGCCAAGGTGCTCTCCTCCCAGCTCAGGAAGTATGTAAGCATATGTATTTGTTTATTAATGATTAACTCTGAATGCACACCAACAGTTCATTTAAGCTGAAGCTAACTATATACCTGAAGACTAGATATGATACAGGACTTGATTATATAGAAGACAAGTAGCATGGTTCGAGACATCTGGTCTTCAAACTGGATATGAAAAGCCAGAATTCATCACCTGATTAAGTGCCTCGGAGACAAAACCTGAATCTCTGGTTCATTCCTGGAGCTTTCCCAGAGGAATGCTGCAGGCTGCAGTCTTTTTCAAACCCCACCACATTCAAAAGAGAATCAGAGAATCATTAAGGTTTGACAACACCTTAAAGATCATCAAGTCCCACCATCAACCCACACCACCTAACTCACTAAACCATCTCCCTGAGCACCACATCTACACGTTTCTTGAACACCTCCAGGGATGGTGAATCCACCACTTCCCTGGGCAGCCTGTTCCAATGCCTCATCACTCTTGCAGTGAAGACATTATTTCTAATATCTAGCCTAAACATCCCCTGATGCAACTTGAGGCCATTTCCTCTTGTCCTATCCCTTGTTACTTTAGAGAAGAGTCCAGCGCCCACCTCACTACAACCTCCTTTCAGGCAGTTGTAGAGAGTGATAAGGTCTCCTCAGTCTCCTCTCCTCTAGACTAAACAACCCCAGCTCCCTCAGCCATTCCTGAGACCTGTGCTCCGGACCCTTCACCAGTTTTGTTGCCCTTCTCTGGACCCGCTCCAGCACCTCAATGTCCTTCTTGCGGTGAGGGGCCCAAAACTGAACACAGGATTCAAGGTGCGGCCTCACCAGTGCCGAGTACAGGGGCACAATCACTTCCCAAGTCCTGCTGGCCACACTATTTCTGATGCAGGCCAGGATGCCGTTGGCCTTCTTGGCCACCTGGGCACACTGCTGGCTCATGTTCAGCTGGCTGTCGACCAGAACCCCCAGGTCCCTCTCTGCTGGGCAGCTTTCCAGCCACTCTGCCCCGAGCCTGTAGTGTTGCAGGGGTTGTTGTGACCAAAGTGCAGGACCTGGCACTTGGCTTTATTGAACCTCATACAATTGGCCTCAGCCCCTCGGTCCAGCCTGTCCAGATCCCTCTGTAAAGCCTCCCTATCCTCAAGGAGGTCAATACACCCGCTCAATTTCGTATCATCAGCAAACTTACTGAGGGAGAATCCCCTCATCCAGGTCATCAATAAAGATGTTAAACAGGACAGGCCCCCAAACCGATCCCTGTTGTTTACTAAGACACCTTTTATTCTTACTACTGTGACTGAGATAGGAATCTAGCCCACAGTATACATTCATGCAGGAGACATTCGCAGCTGTCAGATTTGCAGCTCATTGGCTTGTTTTGAGATCTGTGGGTAAAGAACAGTGCAGATTAAAGACAAGATATGGGATTGTATTTTTTTTGCTAACTGACACGTGGTATCAAAGGTGTTTAACATGATAGTTGGCTGTTAGTTTATCCTGGCAAATTCTATGTGGAACACAATAATAGAGGAAGACAATAGTAGAGTGATGCCACATTTCTTAAAGAAAACTTTATACTTTGCCTTTTGTTTGGGAATCTTCATGTTCTTAAATGCTATTCACACAATTTAATCAAGCAAGCTATAATTACCGAAGTTAGACAAAATTCTTTATGTTCCACTATTTGTCAGCAGTGGAAATACAGCAAATACCATGTCAGAGCTTTACACAGGTGTGCAACAGCTTCATAGTACCTTCATAAGCATAATATTGTGGTAACTCTAGAAGATATTTTCAAAATCTACTCTTTATTGTGAGCAGCATATGAAAGGGAGAGAAGTATTAAAGTGCTCATTCTCACCTTGTCATTTGTTTGCCAGGGCTGATATTCCCAATGTGCATATACCACATTGTAAATAGAAACTATATTATGATATGCCAAATTCTGGCTTTAATACATTTTCTGGTGAATAGATGTTTGCTGATGGTACCGTATCAGGATTTAATGTTTGTTCAATTTGAAATGAGGTCTTAAATGAAGGCTTTATTTGAAGATGATATACAGCCATTGATTGTAAGCCTAATGGATTCTCTCTCTGCTTTTGGATTGATTAAACAGTGATTTCTGAGAGAATTAGGAATAAGTAACATCGAACACAGACATTCCATGTACATTCTTATGCTCCGGTAAATCATGTTCAAAGAATTGTGTAAGTCTATTGAAAATGATACCTTAATCTCCATCAAACCATCTCTGAAAATGACCAAAACTTTGAAAGAAATTCTTTCTTAACAATGAGCCAAAGACAATTGTTGCACTTTTTGAAGGATCACTTTTCCTTGTCAGTGAATTTGTATTTAGGGGAAACAGAGAGTGTATTCTCAGTCAGGGAGAGTAATTCACAGTCCTTTCTCAGATGAACTGACGGAATATTTGACATTCCCTCCCTTTCCTGCCGAAATGAGTGATCACAAAAATATGGGAACTTAGCTGAGGTGTTCTTAGCACAGCATTGTCCTCATGGAGGAACATCATCCCTTTGTGTTGACATAATTGATCCAAATCATTGACTAAATAATTTTTCCTCCATTTCATTTTACTGTTCAAACATTTGATGGATAAAATATTGCGAGATCTAAGACTCTGGAATCTGGCTTTAAAAAAATATTTTGCTTGATTTATTTCCATTTTATGGCCAGAATGACTTGGTTTACAAGCTTCAAGATACATAAAAAGTGTGAGATGAGTTCCAGAAGAATTTACATCTAGAACAAATCCTATTAAGAAACAAATTAAATGTATATGAATAGTAACAAAATTTCTGTGATTCACGAGGACCATATGCATAATCGGACTGGGATTTAATTGTCATGTCTTAACAAAGCTTGGAATGTGTTCAGCCATAATGTAAGATATTATGGTATAATATTCTTGCCTGGATAGTATAGTAATAATTGTTTGACAGAAAACAAAATCTGTCCCAGATTAACGTACCCACTCAATCTCTGAATCCCTCAGGAAAAAGTTTCTGTCCTGAATCTTTGGGGATATAGGACTGCTGTCTCCAGTAAAGTAGTACCAACTGAATCATAAATGTTTTCGACTTCAAGCATTTGACCTACCCAATACAGACAAAATGTTTTTAACTTTCAAAGAAGTGAAATGTACATATACACGTGTACACACCAGTATGCAGATACAAAAGCCCATTTTTTCTGCACCAGTTGCAGAGTAAAGGGTACCACTCTTCCCTAGCTCTTACTGAACTTTTGTTTACTTATTTAGACTTCTGAAAATCTTAAATGAATCCCTTATTGAAACACAAGGGGTTTTTTTGCCATCTATTCGAGTTACAGTTATACTAGCTGAAGCAGAAATAATCCAGAAGCTGGCCTTAAACCAGGTATGAAAATGGAGATGACTCAGTGCAGAAATCACAATACTCATTTTAGCCTTCTTTTTTTATGAAGGCTTCAAATAGAGATTCATAAATTCATAGGTGTTAAGGTTATAAGTGACTAACAGTCATTATAGAATGTGTCCTTTCGCATAGCAAAAGTTATGTAAAGAAATCCTTGCTTTATAGCCTGTGACTGTGATTGAACCAAAGCATATAGTTCATAAATATATCCAGCTTTGATAAAAAGAGTTGCCAGTGTTTGAAAATTTGCCACAGTCCAGGTGCACAGAAATTGATGAAGGTGAATGGATCACATCTGCCATCTGTTTCTGGTGAAGGCTTGAATTTATGAAGACAGCTACAAAATACACCATATCAGTCTAAATACATATAAGTCTAACTATATCCCATTATGGCTAGCCTTGATATGCCAAAACATGACTATTAAAAATCAAGATCATAGTTAGAGAAATGGTTGCAACTTCTCTAAGAAATTAAAAAAAAAAAGCCCACAAACAAACCCCACCCGAAAACAATCTTTGCTGTTATGAAAAACTAACAAAAAGCCAGAGATTCAACATATAACATATGGAACTGCTTTTTCTGAGGTTCATGTTGCTTATGACCATTTAGGACTCAGTGTTCACAAAACTTAGATAAACCAGTTAATGTCACCAGCAGAATGAGGTGAAATAAAGCAGTGAGATTGTGTTGACATTGTGTCTAACTAGTGTTTCCCCAGCAGTGCTACTGTTCTGCTAAATTCAGCAGCATTACCTCTGAGATGTTTAATTAAGATAGGGACTTCTATGTTGACTTGTCTTTTAATCTCCTTTTGGAGAATGGAGGCATTTCTTTTTAGTGAATTCTAACTACACAGTAACACCAGCTTCTCCAGAGCAGGGCAACCAGTGGTGTGTTACAGAAAAAACTGGAAAAAAGTTCTGTGAGAGGAAAAAACTGGAAGTAGATTAAATGTTTTGTTTTAACATTTGTGATTTTTTTCCCCTTCTAATTTAAAAAATGTATTTTCAAATAAAATTAGCCCAAAATTTAAAATAAAATGAGGAATTAGGAAAGCAGGTTTTCTGAAATTGCCTTATATTGCCTGGCTTCACATCAAATGAAGCACATTGTTCAACCTAAACTGAATGTGGATATTTTTGGATAATTGATACAAGGAGTTTCATTTTTGGTTGCATGAACACTTTCAATCACAGAGAGACATTTTGGTTTAATTTCGTGGAAAATGTTCTGCCTTTTCCAATCAAACAAATATTTATTTTAACAATTGTTCAGCAAATGAACTGAAAACACTTTCCTTACCTGCTTGCGTTCCTACGCCATGTGTGCTCATCTATATTCAGTATGAAGCACTTGCTAACATGAATGCACTAATTTGCCCAAGAACTATGTCTAATTTGAGGCCTAATAGGGTCACTTTACAGGATGAAGAAAAGGGTTAGAGTAAACAGAGAAGAGGTGCAAAAGCTCAGCTGAGAGTTCTGCAGAGGGAAATTATTGCTTGTATGACCACAAAACAAAGCCAGGTGTTGTCTTCTGGGTCAGGTTTGACTCCAGTCTGTCAGACACTGTTAGCCCAAACACAGCTGTTACCTCCCCACACCTAAGACACTTATACAAACAGGAAAGTTTCTTTATTTGCACAGGAATTAATTCGCCATAAACCCATTTGACAATGTGGATAAATGATCCCAGAAATCCTGCCCCTGCTACTTTAATATTGTTCGCATGCCAAGAGTTGCTGGCTGAATAGTCCTTTTAGACGTAGGCTGAGGGATCCTATTGAATTCAACTCTTAACTCTACTGAACTCTGAACTCTAAAAGATTTTACCTGTTCATTAGTGCTGAAAAATGATTCCTTTTAGCCAAAATCCAAGCACAGGTTTCGGACCCTTGATTGTGTCCATGCTCAGTCTCAGTGCTTAATCAATTTTCTCATTTCTAAACTTAATCTGAAACACAGGAAAGTGAGCTCTGTTTTCCTAAAACCCAATGATTATCATAACATGCCTCTTTATATGGATATATTGCATTACCCATAATAAATGGAGGCTGCTGGTCCAGACTAAATCTAGTCTTGTGGCCCCTTTGATAGTGATATCTAAGTATACTTTATCTGACTTTGTTGATCTGGACCCTAGCCCTTATCCCAAATTTAGGCTTTCTTATCTTAACCATCGTAAGTCCAATGTTATTCTTACTGCCCTTGTTTATAGCTATATCAAACACCTCTTCTGGGTAAGTGCAAACCAGACTTAAACCCTAATATGTATTTCTGAACCTGCCTCAACCGCTTTTTATTCTCTCTTGTGTCTTTCAGCTATAGCTGTAACCTTTATCCAAAACATCATCCTATTTTAGTAGCATGCAAAAGCAATATTTATTATCCAAAATACCATGGCCCAGGAGGTAAAATCATGTTAAGAGCACTAAATTTGGCCTAATTACAGTCCTAACCTTACCTTATCAGACCTTGTAGAAGCCATTGCTCTTGATTTCAGGTTGACGCTGCTTTGGTAATTCCTCTGTATTTAGAGTGGGAACAAAAGCGATTCCTCAATTCAAGGTTTGTCTACAGATGGGCTAAGGTTTGTATTTCAGGCAAAGAGTTAAGACAGTGTCTCAAAAGATTATGGGGCCAGATACTTATATCTGGGGGTAACAGAATTGCTGCTTAATAATTTGCAACGTAGGGTTTCCTGAATACATATGGCTTAAGCTTGCTGTATTTGAGTCCTAGGCCTGCACTGGAAAACTGTTGTGTTCTCACAGCTGAAAAAGATTGAAAAAACAGTGATCTAAATGGAAGGTGAATGAATGTGGAGCTTCTAGTCACTTGTGAAAATAAAAAAAAACCTGAAGAGCGCTGAGTATGCCATTTACATTTACATATGTGCCTATTTTGAAATGTGAGGAATGGGGAGACTATTGACTACTTCTCAGGCATATTCACCACGAATTAATATGAAAAGCGATATATAACTGTTCAGGTGTATCCAGTTTATTTGTAGAACCAAAGCAATCTTAACAGGGTTGAGCATTTTTAATTATACATTTAAATGTATACCCACAGAATGTGGCTTCTCAGAAAAGAAAGCAACAGGACAGACCTTCAATCATTGCTGTAATGAGGAAATTTTCTTAAATTTAACAAGGAAAGAAAACTTGAGCAATCACTGTTTTAATGAATTGCTAAAATCTTTCTTCCTTGCTCTGGAGATGATTGAGGAGGCTTTCTAAAAAGCAAGTAATAAAGCAACTGGCTCTACCACCACATTAATTAAGTGCCTTCTCAGCTGAGTCTTCTAACCTCAGATTGCTCAGGCTTTGCATGGGCAAGGTTTTTCAAGTTTTCCTTGGTGGTTTACAGAGTCAGGTGCAGCGGTTGACTTCTCTTGGCTCAGACATTTTACAAAGAGGCTGAATTGTAAATTTTTGTGTAAAATGTACTGCATTGGGCTGTGAGCAACAAGATGGCAACACATTGTACCTCTATCTGTTATAGGTACTATGTATTTAAAGTAGTTTAATTTTATGAATTTAACATTCCATTATTTTCCTAATAATTTTTACTCAATGAATCTGCTAAATTGCTATGCCAAACAGTGTAAAATAGCCTTGGGAACATCTTATGAATCCAAACGCATATGGTAGGACTGTGTATGACTGAAGAAGTGCTGTTACTTTTTCTTTCCTGCTTAGTCCTTTAAAACAGTTATCCTCAGTTTCTGTCCCTCTTGTTCAGCCTTCTGCATTGTACTGCTGTTTGTTTACACTGGTATTTGTGCTGTAACACACTTGTGGGAAGCACAGCTGTGGAAGTAGCATGAGGTGATCCTGCTGTGGTTTGCTGTGAAGTGTCAGGGAGCGTGTGCCAAAGCTTTGGGTATCACCACAAAGGCTGGTGGGGTTGTGTTTTGTTGTCTGTTGGTTTTGACCAGTGATTAGTGAAAAGAATATGTATAAAGAGTTGCTAAAGTTAAAGAGTGTTTGCCCCAACAATTGCTACATCTAACGGTTAGAACTGTAAGTCTAATACTGTGGCAAAACAATTTTTTATGGAACTAAGGGGTAAGAAATTATATGTGTATTGTGTATAGTCTACATGTATACATACATAATTTGTAATTAAATGCTAATGCTCTATAGATATTTTTTATACCTTTCAACTTTTATTTGACAATGTCTATCAAAAAATAGCTATTTAGGGTATTTGTTAATGGCCTGTATCTTATGCCCTTGATATATGCTTACATCCTTGACATCATCAAATCCTTCCTACTCAGAAACTTTTTTCCTGGACAGAGCCATCTTTTTCTACTCACTGCAACAAAGCGAAGAATAATTCCTCTAATATCCTCTCCCTCAAACGTGAACATTTTTATTGCCTCTCAGAAACATCCACTCTTACGGTCTGATTTAGGTAGTTCCTTTAACCTCCTTCTATCAGTATTCTTCCAGAAATATTAATGTTTGGTTGCCTTTCACAATGCTGTATGCAACCAGAACAGTAAGGACTGTTGAAAAATTGGTCTGAACCTTTTTTTCCAGCCCTCTAAGCTTAGCTCTATCACCCACAGTGATCCTCCCCCCC